>BACB01005082.1:0-19599 GCA_000338015.2 Ganoderma multipileum BCRC 37180 | reverse complement strand
TGTCGGGCCGGATGACATCGGTTGCTGGTCCTACCGTCCGGCCGGGAACTCTGCACATTCATTCTCCCCCAAACAGTCCAGCTTACAGAGTTATCCCTAAAACCAGCTGGTAAAGTTGTAATGTGTTCTCTGTACACATTAAGTCAATATAAAAGATTGTATAGCAGCACGACTGTTTCGGTAGCATATATTATATATATAGTATATATATTGCATCTTATCATAAGAGTTTGGCCATTCCCGGGGACTACATGTGTGATAAAATTCAGAGAAACAAGGTCCGAGATGATTAGCATAGAATTTGGAGAAGTGCCACAACCCCGCCCTGCTACCCCCACCAAGCAGCAATGCATTCACACGCTGAAGCGCTGGACCACCTTCAGATACACATACCTCTATTGATACATAGTGAATGAACTACATCCTAGACTCCGGGACATGCCCGGGACTTAAATCATTGTTTACTACACGGGAACTGCATGTACAGGTAGCCAGGGTATGCAAACACCCATACCTACTGGTCGGAAAATAGGCGCCGACGCACTCCCAATAACCCCATCCTACCCGGCCGGAGTGCTTCCCACAAACCCATTTCCGGCCGGACAGTACTCTCCTATACATTCACCCAAACCGGCCGGGACCGGCTCTACAGCAATACTGTGGAATTACACACCCCGGATGACTGCTACTACAAGGGACCCATAGTAGAACCATGTGGGCACACGTAGGCAGCGCTCCGGACACCTGCTGGAGCGTCAATTACATCGTCTATCGAGGCAGAATCAGCTAAGTTACTCACATCTAACCACCATTCGCCCACAGAGGTCACGCAGGGCTACAAGGCGGAGTCCTTAGGAGGGAGGTGAGTAGTAATCTGAGGCAAAGGACTGAATACGACCGTCCTAGCAATGCCGAGCCACACACTACATAATCAACAAGCGCTGTTGGTCCCTCTGTCCATTATATTCGTACGTGGTATAACGAGCACAATTTTCCAAACCCCGCACGACCATATCGTTCTATTAGATGATCTGAAATTAGTATCATATCCTACACGGCCAGACGGCGCTTTGCGCTAGATGTTAGATGGGGAAATCGAACCCCGGGTGATCCAGTCCGTTTGATCCCCAGGCTTATCGCAGGTGGTGCGGGGTACATTTCGCAAATTATAAGATCTCACTTCAACCGTATGGACAACCTCAGGTCAACCCCACTACGTTTCAACCCTGGGTTAAACCTCTCTGGGCGCTTGAACCTATCGATATCATGAATAATCATGATGGTTGCTGACAAGACTGGAGATGTTGAAAATTTCGGGGTGCTCGAGGTGGATGCAACCTCCTCTTGCTTTCCTTCCCCCATCTCCCCCACCCAACAACCACGACGTCCCCCGCTGTACATGCTCCTCCCTCCCTTCCACTTGACCATTTGACCGGAAACTTCAAGCGCCTTGCAGAGGGGGGTCGACGTGGACAATAACTAGCTCGCTTTCGAGCTCGTTATTTGCCACGTCACCCTCCTCGCGCTGCGCTCGAGGCTTCCAGCCTTGTTGTGTTTTCAGCTTGTGCGGCACGCCCGAGGCAAGCCACCTCAGGGGTGAGCAACAGGTACCCTGGTCCATCGTGTGCCCGACCATCACCTCCATGCCTCTGCGTCTCGAATTGTTTCGACGGTGCTGACTATGGTCGTGAACGTGGACACTGGATCCGGTGCAAGCAAGTCAGCAGTTTGAGTACAGTACAGTTTCGCGATGCAGACATCCATACCTGTATTTTACGCTATACCATCGTTTTCAGCACGTAGGTTTATCAGAACAATATATTTCTGTTTCTACACCTATTACCAGAGGCGGGGTGAAAACGGACCAGCAATGCGAGGCCGTATCGAAGGTGGGCGAACCAACCGTCTTGGTGCGCACCATGGCACGTGACTTAGCTCAGGTTGGTGCCCGGGTTGAAAGTGATCAGTCCCGAGAGTCAGATTTCGTCGGGTTAGCCTGGGCATCAAATCTTGGAAAATGCACCTGGGCCATTCTCAGTTAACTCTGGGGCTATCCCGCCATGGGTGGACCCGGGGTCAATAGCATTGCCTGCCTGTGTATGTTGAGGCCGTACTGGGGTTGCTAAGTATGTTCCAATACGGTCCCTACAGCCCTGTGTCTATGCTGACCAGGGAACGTACGCCCGGAAATGTTACCTCGGTGCAACGCATCGCTTAGCAACCAAAGCCACGAGGTAGACATAGCAACTGTGTTGCAATCTAAGTAACGTCGAAGCGTCGCACTGCCATGGGTAAAACATGTCCATATTGCAAATACACTAACACTATGAGCAGAGCCCGCACCGACCATATGCACAATCAGGATATCACACTATAAAGACGATATACAGTCCAGAGCTGGGTAGGGCTCCTCTCGAAAATAAGTAGCACTCGCCAGTAACCCTGCAGGGCCCTTCTGATTGGAGTGTATGTGATGTTAGCATGCAAGAAAGCTCGATGCACCCTTCCTAGGGCACATGGAAGTAGACTGATAGACTCATCAAACCAGTAATAAAAGCCCAATATCAACTCGATTGCGTACGTATGGACATCGCCAACCAAACCACCACTACAAAATACCCAACGCGAAGCCATGGGCCCCTATACAGGTCACTGTACATAGTACATCCGTATCGCCATATGCAAAGGCTCCACCTGGTTTCAAGAAAATGGCTTATTCGCCACCGGTCAAAGCGAATTAGGTTTCAGGGGGGTAGCAGACTCGAGGCTGCTTGCTGAAAACCACTGTGCATTATACGAGTCTCGCCGACTACACTATGCGCAACTTTAAGGAGTTGTGGCAAGACATGTGGCATCTGTCAATTTATATTCCAGCCGCCAAGCTCGTTTGCTAACGAACACTCGCGAGACTTGAACCTCTGCAAGGACATAGTCGTCAATGAGCGTGTCTGACCAGACTATGTCTCCATCCATCCTGCCAGAAGATACATCAAAAATGACCATCTGCAAACTACATGAGCGTGTATGGGACAGCAGCGCGCAAAGCCACTCACGTCATCCTCATCGGTAAAAATGGTGGATATAAACACTTGACAAGGGAATTCGTCTGGAGAATGGCGTTAGACAGCGTAAAGGGAATGCTACCAGTAATACGTACGACAAGTGGGTCGAGCGTAGCTAGCCAAAATATCCAAGGCGATAATATCTTGCAACACCAAAGGAGAAAGCTCCAATTCGAAGAGATGTTGCCCCATTTGCACCTTCTGTAGTGCGCTATACGTGATCGTCACCGGGAAATAAAAGACGAAAGGATGGGACCTGTAATACAACGTATCTTGGTCCTGGTTCTGGTAGCCCCAAGTCAAAGACGCAGGGATACCAGACAACGGCACTACTCATGAATCCACCATGTCGGCGTGAGTGTATATACGGAAGGCACTATGAAACGGTTCTTGTTATTTCAGGCGATATGTGATCACAAGTCGAACAACGAAACACGTACTTGATATCGTGGTCACAAAGCCACTCAACGTGGATTCGCTGCTGGTGAATTGCAGCCTCTTCGTCCTCCCCAGGAGGGTCTCGAGACGGGACCGTTCGGACGTGGACAGTATCCAGCATCTGCTGAAGGACCCCGATTAGGTGTTGTACACTTGAAAGATGAGGCATGGTGCAGAGCGCACCTGTTGTACATACTGGGTTTTTGTACCGCCTCGGTACGCGTGCCCGGTCACCCGATGTTATGGCAGCGACAGGACGGAAGGACGAAGTTAACAGCAATGGGTGCATTAACCCCCTCCACCTTGTTAGCGGGCACTGGCGTTCACCAAGTGGCATGCTGCGAGAATTTGGCCACTTTGATGCGATATCCACTAGCAGAACGTTCGTGGGAGCGGACCACAAACTCGTCAATGAGGGTCTAGATGCACAGTGCATCAGAACATGACAACGTACATATATCACCGCGAAGGACATAGCAATGTACATACTGCCATCACCACCAGAGATCATGCACATTACACCGGGGATCATGCACATTATAGTGTTGTGAGGTCGCTACTACCACTGGCAGATAATATTGGGGTTGGAGAACCTACTCAGGCTAATAGGAATTATGACGTTAGCAAGTACCCATCTATGCACGTCGCCATGGAAAGCATCGCACAGGCCTACAGTTACGGTAGAGCACTTAGAGAAATGTTTAAGATCACCGTCTGGACTGATTGCACGTACTACGGGTGATGAGGGTGGAAACGACCACCCCAACAATGGCAGGTTCGGCATCGGACCATAAGCCACGGAGTTTGGTTACTAGAAAGCAGTACTGTTCAGCACCGATGTTAATGTAATACTCGTCAAGTCAAGCTGGGTAGGTATGAACATACCTGCAAATTGGTTGGCTGGAGATATGACGTGTCTTTGCCAGCCGGGCACGAAAGGAAGGAGAGTGATAGGACGGCAGTACATCCGAGGCCGAGACCCATTCACTTACATAATATGCGGGCGCTACAAGTGGGCCACCCCTCCCCTCCCCCTATATCATGACACACACCCGTTGTGAGTGTCCTGCCTACGCAAATAACCCACCTAAGCACCAAAGTTTTGCCTTGCACACTGCATGACACTTTGAATACGTATCTAGTTATGGATACTTTCTTGGAAGACATACTTCGTGTCCAAGAAACCCATTCTATGGCCTTGACAGACTCTGGTAGGTGTGCACTGCGACGTCGTCAGCGACCCACACAATATACTAACTAACCCTGACTATAGCCAGCACCAATGCTCTAGACACAGCTAATGCTACTAGAAGCACAGCAGCCAGTCAGGCCACTGCAGAGCACAAGATAGCCTCCCATACGTTCACGCCACTTTACCGCCTTGATAGGAACATACTTAACAAGATTGTTCCCTGCAACAGAAGAACATGAAAATGTCGTAGAGGCCCTCATAGCTCACCCCAACCTAAAAAGCGAATTGGTTTGCGGTACGTCCTCACGCTTCGCCTTCCCCTCAGGCATACACGTGCTAAACGAAACCATTTGTAGCTCAGGTTTCTATCGCTAGTCGCGACACCGTACTTTTCGAATGGCACGATCTATCGCACTACGACTTGGACTATACTCACCTCATTACAAGCACGCTCACATTCACAGACCCTCCAGATTGGGACCAAGTGTCGCTAGAGGCTGGAGACCTGTTGGTAAATGTGATGCTAGGAACCTTCCTCAGCGTTTATCGAATGTGGCATACGAACGACCTCTGAGAACTTGCTCATGCTTATGAAATTGGTCTTCGAGTAAGGAAGACTTCCCAATCAATATTAGAGCTTCTGGACGATCATGTATGCGGACGGTGTTGCCCTACAGTGATCGTAGTTTTCTGTGCCTTGCAACGCCCGCGTACAACCGTGCAAGTGGAATGAGCGAAAGAGGGGTGGAGGTACGTTACGAACTCAATGACTCACTGTTACACACAGGTTACGAGCGAAGAGCTTCGTCATACTATAATACGGGAATGGCAAGAAGTCTTTTCGACAGATGCCTTCCAGATGTCTGTTTGTGCACCATGCGGGCGAAGAATGCTCACTCGGAATATATTACCAGTGTCGCCTTCCACTTTTGACCTGACCCTTCTTCGGAATGATGGCCTTCCACGCAAGGTGGTGCCTACCACGTATGATTTCGTTGTTTACCAGAGAGCACTTCTGAACCCGAAAGGACTTGTAGATCGAACGTGCTTGGCAAACGTGCTTATGTGCGAGGCATGTCATCGGGAGCTTGTGGGGAAAGGTCGAATGCCTCATCTTTGTCTCGCAAATTGGCTATACTATGCACATGACGAGCTACCGGCAGATGCGAAGCAAGCATTCAAAGAAGCCACATTTACCGAATGTCTCTTACTCGCCCGGGCGAGAAGTAGTAGAATTTCATACAGGTTCTCTGAATTGAAGAAGAAGAGATATGACAACGCGGATGGGCAGGACGCTCCTGACTTTGCGAACACGGGAGAGGACTATACCCGGAGTCAGAGATGTATAAAGGGTAACATACTTGTCATGCTGCAGAACTCCATGCACCTTAACACAGTATTGCCTCCACCTGCTGACACCATTCGTGATACCGTCTGCGCAGTGTTCATAGGGAATTCAAAGCCTACATGGGAAACAATTGGGAAGTTTGCCCCACTGCTGGTTAGAAAGTCGAGGATGGTACGCCTAATCAATTTTGTGGTTAATGAGAACCCTCACTACATGTGCGACACCAAGTTTCACGGGCTCAGCCAACGGAACCTGGATGGGATTTTCGGTCCGGGAACAGAACATCAGAATGAGGGTATCCCATGTGGGTTGGACATCGGGTTTATTGAGGACAATGAGGCAATTAGGTCGTCGATGGCTGATTACACCGAGAGGGGGTGGCAAGACCCTGAGGAAACATCAGAACAGGATTCCCTTCTAATGGAGAATGTAGGGTACACTATGGGAGACGATTCTCCGGTGTCATACTGGGACATGAAGATGAAGGCACTTTCACATTGCTTAGCCGGTAGGCGATTCGTCCGATCACGGGGAGGGGAAAGGTTTGTACCCGACTTTCAGAACCCTAGTTTGTTAACATGGTTGTTCCCCCATTTGGACCCGTGGGGGATAGGAAGTTTTCACGAGCCTGCACACGAAATATGCATATCTATGGAGGAACAACTCAAATACATTTTGGAGTTGGATGATAGCCCCTTCGAACGTGATCCCGATTTTGCGTTTGCGTATTACAATATTCTTCAGAAGAAGGCAGTCTGCGACTCAGTGCGTTTCAGGGTGAAGGCCGCAGAGCAGACTTGGATAGTTCGAGATCTTTTGGCAGTCAACCAGAAAGACTTGGAAAACCTCATAGAGAAATTTAAGGGAAATTCCAAGTACAAACCCACGGCTCCGGATGAGAAGCGCCTGTTGACGTTGGTGAATAGAGTTGGAACAATGTTTCATGACCTTCCGGGAACAGTGGGATACAAGATAAAGATGCGCAATGAGATCCGTGCTCTTGTAAACAAACGAGGGACGCCTGCATTCTTTATCACTTTAAATCCTTCAGACGTCAACCACCTGTTGGTAAGACTACTCGCAGGAGACGATATCCGGTTGGAATATCTTGAGAGCGGACAAGAGCTAATGGAGTGGGACTGGATGAAGCTAGTCGCTCGTAAACCTGCTGCTTGTGCAAAGTTTTTCCACGAGATGATATCTAACTTCATTACGATCATCCTTCGGTACGGAAAGAAGGGGAGAGGGCTGCTGGGGAAGTGCTCCGGGGTACTATGGTACTGTCGAGACACAAGGCTGAGGCACACTGCATTGTCACATGTTAATATGGTTAGAGGGCCACCCTTCGCCCCAAGAAATGAGAGACATGATGATGCGTTCATCTCAGTACCAGGACAATTTATTCACATGGTTGGAGAGCCTGATAAAGTGCGAGCTGCTAGGAACAACCATGGTGGTAAAGGAACCGAATGGCCCCCTCCGCCGGCCGAAGTTGTCCAAGTGTGCAGGATACGTCCATCCCGGAACAGTAGTCGGACCATCTATAGTAGATATAGATCCAGACCATTTTCTGATGCATTTCGCATCAGACGTGAACGACATCGTAACTCACACGAACTGGCACCAACATACAGAAATGTGTTGGAAGTACACTCAAAGGGGGGAATCGCGTACAGACAAAAATTGCAGGATGCGCATTGATGGAGTAACCCAAGAAGAGACTTCCATCGATGAGGAGACAGGCTCAATATCACTGAGAAGGCTCCACCCTCGTATAGCGAGCTACAATGACTTGATAATATTTCTTGTGAGGGCAAACATGGAGATAAAGCACATTGGTTCAGGTGAACGAGCCAAGGCTCTCATGTACTATGTGACAGACTACATTACGAAGGCTTCGCTCCCTGCGCACGTCGGGCTCACAGCACTGCTGTATGCAATCAATCGGACACAGGAAAAGTACCATGACGTACCAGACTGGCAAGAGACCAAGCATGCAGGGGCCCTCACCGTGCTTGTAAATAGTATGCTTGTGAGACAGGAAATCCCGTATCAGCAAGTCATGAGTTACCTCGTTGGCGGAGGAGATCACTACAAAAGTGAGAAATTCAGAGTGTTACATTACGGTACCTTTGATCATCTTGTCTGGCGACACTGGCACATCGACGGGACAGATGACTAACCTACTATTGTGGGCCAACCTGACAGTCAGGATGAAGAAGCTGGAAGCCCAAACAGTCAACCTCAGCCAGAGCCCACCGGTGGATTCGAACCGATTGATGTTACAGATGCGTGCTTAGACGCTCTCCAAGATGAAGATGAAAACGTGACTCTAATACTTGGAGCGGGATCAATATCGGCCTTGAACCAGCAGCAGAACTACTTGTACTGACCTCTCGAAGAACCGTTCAACAAGATGGGTCTGTACGAGTACACTGGCCTGACTGAAAAGGTCACCAAGACTGCTGAGGAGCGGCGAGTATCACATAGAAGTAATAGCGGCGGGCAAACTGAAGGGAGGAGAAGGGGGAGGCCAGAGGAACCTAGAGGTGAATTTACTGCAGACCATCCTCAGCATAGTACGCACATTGTATGAAGACGTACGGTATGGGTTGTCCCTGTTATATTAGGTGACCGGATCCCCCATGCAGACCGAGGAGATGAGGAGCTTGAACAATGGGCACGCACCATAATTATATTGTTTGTCCCATGGCGACATCCACAAGACCTAAAGGAGGAAGGTGAGACATAGTACAGTGCGTACGAGAGGCATGTCGAGGTTCTGACACCTGAACACATAAACATCATACACAATATGAATGTCCTCAGTGAATGCAAGGAGGCCTGCGATAAGGCGAGTCTCGCACATAGAGCAAGGCAGCAGCCTGTACCAGATGCATTTGATAGGCCGGTACCACCTGACCCGTTTGATGTGTACGCAACTAGGGATCAGGAACCCCCCGAGAGTACCGAGGCTCCACAGACCCATGATGACGAAAATGTCAGGCGGACGACCCTCTTGAAAGAGATTGACGAGCAAATAGGTACTCAATTCCGACATGCTATTGACGGATACTTCTCCACACAACCCCCAAATGCTTTTTGCTCCGACTCGTACGGAACAACACTCCCACTCTCAGAAGGCATAAGACCCGACCTCGATGCTGATCGAGTGACTATGCGACGACTGAAGCGGAAACGGCACCCGGATGACAATGACCACGATGAATTGCGTGACAATGACAGACGAGTCTGCGAAAGAAGAGATCGACCACCCATCCTGGACACTATGCAACTTGGTGACGGGAGGCTATCGTCACGTAGTGCGCCTCCTGCTAGTGGGCAATACGACCCATTAGACGTACTGTATCAAGTTGTCTTGGAGAAGAATCTCCGGTCAAACCCGGAACAGCTCAGAGCATTCGAAATAATGGGACATCATGTAATAAATGGGGGTCTACAGCTATTGATGTACATCGGCGGGGTTGGAGGGACAGGAAAATCCCATGTCGTGAACTCCATCCTCCGACTATTTCATCTGCTTGGAAAGCGGAAGATGATATGTGTAGCAGCACCCACAGGAGCAGCAGCCATACTTATCGGGGGCCATACCATACATTCACTCACCTTACTACCAGACGGGCCAGGGAAGGACCTGCAAGAGCTCTGCAATATATGGAAGGGTGTTGACTACTTGATATTGGACGAAATATCCATGGTGGGCGCGACGTTTCTATGCCAAGTAAATGCACGATTACAACACGCAAAGGGCCAAAACAACGAGGCAAGCGATGTACCTTTTGGAGGCATGAACGTCATATTTACTGGCGATTTCGGCCAGCTGCGCCCAGTTCGAGATCCTCCTCTCTACAGTCATAACCTGGTCCAAAACCCGAGCCTGCAGGATGCTGGAAGGGAGAAGGGGGTTAGCGCACTAAAAGGCGTATACTTGTGGCGACTTGTCAACAAGGTAGTCCTCCTCAAACAGAACCAACAACAGTCTGGGGACAAGATATATGCCGACTTGCTAAGTTGGATTCGCATAGGGGAAGCCAACGCAAACAACACCGAAACTACCCCATCTGACTACAACATCCTGAAAACAAGGTATGCAGACCGCATTGAAATCGGTCCGTGCACTCATTCGAACTTCGCGAATGCGCCTATCATAGTTGGAAGGAAGAAACTCCGAGACCTACTAAACCTCCGAATCATGGGCCATCACGTACAGACATTGAAGGGCGATATACATCTTTATCACGCAAAGGACAAAGTCGCGAAACGTGCAGCCACGGAAGAAGAATCGGAATTATTGTGGAGGCTATCATCTACCATTACACAGGATAGCCTTGGCAAACTCCCCCTTTTTCCAGGCATGAAAGTAATGGTGCAAGAAAATCTTGCATTCACGAACAGGGTCGTTAACGGCACAGAGGGAATAGTCCGGGATATCGTATACGTCGAAGAAAGCGGCAAAAGATATCCCGTGGTAGCATATGTACACATACCTGGTTCAGGTAGCATATGTACGAGTGCAACAGACGACATCGTTCCCATCTTCCCGGAGTTAACGTCGTTCTCGTGGACTCGAGTCGTGTCAGGTAGAGTATGCCAGGTGAGCATCTCGAGGCTCCAACTGCCCATACTTCCAGCTTATGCTTACACAGACTACAAATCGCAGGGCAGATCACTGGACGCCGCTATAGTGGATCTGGCGAGCACCACAACCCTGCAAGGTGCCTACATGATGTTATCAAGAGTTCGGGCACTTGAAGGTGTGTCAATCTTAAGGCCGTTTCCAGCAAAAAAAATCGAACAACAGCTGTCCCAGGAGCTGCGAACTGAACTTCGAAGGTTGGAAAGACTAGATGACGACACACGAGAGAGAGCTCCAGGTATATTGTGCCCACCCTTACAGTAGCCAGAACATCTTAATGGATAAACAACTCACAGAGAGGGGTGCTGTTTTGATGGGCCATCTGCCTCACCCAAGGAGACCAAGGTAGCACACGACGCGAGGAGGTGGACAACGTCGCGGTAGTCTGAAAGAGCTCGATGGCGGGTACGAATTAAATCGAGTCATATACGAGCCAGACAGGCTTGGAGGCAAGCAAGAGTCACAACAGACGTCAATGACCGGCGAGAGGGGGCAAAGCAGGAAGAGGAGAAGTAGCCTTAAAAGATTACTAATCGGAATCTGAATAGTGAAACGGGAATTCATCGGTTTTTAAACTCCGCTATGTCCCGAGCTTCCCGCACATGGCAAGCCACCCAAGACAACCCAAAAACTGGCCCACCATGTCCCCATATCCCATCCAGTAATCGGACGTGCAGTGGGTAGGGGATGTCCAGTCGGGCAATCAAATTGGTTTCGACACCACCCTCCTACAGGGTTCGCGCGGGGAGAGGAGGACAGGTGGCTCTAGAGGAAACTAGTCGTCGTACTGGCAATGGACTTGTCATATGAACGTGAACGCCCATGTAAGTAGGTCGCAGAAGGGAAACATCAGCCCGCTAACCAAATGCCCTACCAGTTTACCATTGGAACGACGGTTTTTGGATACATCGTTCCTGGAAGTGACGATGCCAGCACGGTACACACTGATGTACGTATCACTTGCCATAAACGGGCGAAAGGAAAAGCAGTTGCCATGCTTCTCGAGTCGCAGATGTTAACCAGAGATCACACGTCAACAATCGAAGTAAGATAAGCCACAGTACATGTCGTCAACCCGTCAGGCCCTTATATGATGCATGCATTATGAACCAGCAGTGGGTTGTGGCGAAACTCATCGCACCCCTGTTCCAAAGCGACGTGCCGACCCATCCCCTCGTACCCAGCACACCCCCGCGACGATCGTGCAGTGCTTCCACAGGAGCGCAGTGACTTACCCTACTGGTGACGTCATCAACTCACCACGATGTCTCAACAACCCTTAACCTCTATCGGGTTCAACGTGATAACGTCGGTGGGGTGTACCTCGTACAACACTCCCATCCTCCGGTGAGCCATATGGGATTTGAATATTACAATGACTAACACAAACACAATCATAGACTGCACCCCGAGATAGGAGGGATGTTTGCCGATGAAATGGACATACTTTCGCTGTCGCGTTGGCGAGCAACTTGTCAGGTGAACTACCGACATGGGTGCTCATTGATGCAGCAAACCCTCACTTCTCGCTTGGACAGTTTTGTACCCTACCCTTGGCACCTCATTGATATTGTTTCCAAACATGGAGCTTTATTCGGGGGAGAGGTGGCTCTGTTGTTCATCCTCTGAGATTCTTCATTCCTACCAACATGTCTAGAAATCTTCGTCAGCAACTTCACATATGCCAAACTATGCGAAGCCATATTAGATGACCCGCCCATCCACGCTCGCATCGAAATACACATGTCCTTACCCAACACTCTCTCCGTCGCCCTCAGACAGCTCATCGTGGAAATCCTGGCTATCTGGCTTTCTAATGGGAAGACCTTCTATATACACCAGTCATACATGTGCTCCCCCGCCACCCCGATCTCTCGCTCGCCCTGCACCGCACTGTCCAACTACATGACAGTGTTCGGGTTCGGATGTAGCTACCCGGTGCTCACTTTGCAGTGCCGAGCGTTGCTCGCCGACCGGGAGCTAGAGTTCCTATGGGCATCCAGCGCAGGGTCCCTTAACCTCCTCCTGCAACACAAGTTCTCACTCGCAGTTTCTCCGACAGCGTGGCCAGAGTTCAGGAGGTTCACAGAGGAAACCCTGGAGGGTACAGAGGAGTGCTGGCGTGACCAGTATGTCTGTCCGAACCAAGGACGGTACTTCAGGGATAGGGGTTCGATGGTTGGCTACTTTGATCCTCTTGGGAATGACAAAGATGAGTGCGTGCAAAAGAACATTGCACCATTTGGGCCGATGGTCGTGTGGAGACTCATGACGACTTTCGAGTGCGATGATAGTTGCGAGTTTCTTGATGAGGTAATGGACCACGGGGTGATATCTATACCAGTATTATTCAAGAAGGACCCGTACGGGGATTTGCATAATTTCGTGTCTGACCGTTATATGGTATTAACAGGATCAGGGTTCTGTAGATTTGGATAACCTCGGTCGCGTTCTGTATAGTCATGCGTAAAATAACTGGTATAGATATAATCGGATTGGTACTAGGGAGAGACTCCTGCCCTTCGCATATGAATGGAGATGTCGATATGGTCGGTGTTGCTTTGTATACATATTGTTTGGTTTGGTGACCTCGACCCGGCGGCCATGAGGAAGCATTCCGTAGAGACAGACAGGTACGATTTCAATGCAGTTAACCAGTGAAAATATACCATCAGAGCAATGAGCATATCGTATATAGCGGCGAAGCCAAAGTGAAGTGCTTAACATGTTTGCTTGCAGTTGTCACTTCGCACTTCAAAGCTTCAACCCCCTCCCACCCAGTTCATCTGCCTTACTACATTTCACCCGCTTGTATTCATTCTCGTACCAAAGCACACCTCTGCGTGATACATGTTCATACCCGTGCTTCCCACTTTACTATGAGAATGCTGACATTTTGCTCCTATGCCATACAGTAAACAAATCATCCCATCGATGCTATCCAACAACTACAAAAAATGCCAAGCATGCCTAACCTGTCCCGGAGCTCAACACAGTCACGCCAATACGCTCCGGAACCCATATATCACCTGCGAAAAACCAAGGATGGTTACCCGTACCGTACTACACCAAAAGCGGGTTTGGAATGGAAAAGGACCAACATCCCCGAGTCCCTGCAACCACACCCCAATCATATCAGAGCCATAGTCGAGATATCTCCCCGCTCAACAGATACACAGATTTCATACCCATGCGATCGACATTATGCCTTTGACACCATTGGTGCGATGGGAACTGCGACACGTAAACATCCCACGGTGACGTACGTACACCGCGCTGCGGATAGGTAAACGGAGATATACTTAACGTACTGACGTGGCCAGGCATACACTAACCAGAGATCACACGTCAAGCATCAACGCAAGCAGACCAGGCAGGTGTTAAGGCTTGGGACACCATGTTGCGCCGACCAATACCAATCTAGAAAGTTTACAGTCCTTACGATATAAAGCATCGAAAGCTGAATTGCAAGACTCATCACACCCCCATGAGGACTTACTTCATTTCCATCTACGCACATCCATTTGTTGTGCCTCTCTAAAATGTCAGCGCACCTAATTTACACCCACACCTCTAGGACTGCTTTGCGATGGCATCATTCTCAGAGGGAGATTTCACGGCGCCACTTTGGAAGTGAGTTATCAATCTACAGGAAGCGTAGTATTTTCTAATCGGGGTATGTGAGTAGGATACAACCAGAGATCTGGTTGATGTTCGCTGATGATATGGACATACTGTCCCTATCCCAGTGGCAGCTGACCTACTGTACCAACTACTACTATGGGTGCACGTCCTTGCGGCGCACACTTACCAAATGCTTGGGATGCGTAGTACCCTGTCCTCGTCAAATCGTCGACATGGTGACAAAGCACAGTGTAGTCTTAGGAGGGGAAGTGGCTTTGTCATTTTTTCTTCAGGACACCGCATTCACGCCAATGTGTGTGGAGATATTCGCAAGCGACTTCGCGTATACCGACCTCTGCAATGCCATCCTCGACCACCCCACTATCGCGTCTTGCATTGAACGCCACACGTTCCTATCTAACACACTCTTTTACGTGGTTCGATGGCTTGTTGCTGAAACCATGATCGTCTGCCTCATGAACGAAAGGAAAATATACATCCACCGGTCCTACACATCTTCCCCCATCGCACTGATATCTCGTTCACCTTGCACTGCACTTTCCAATTTTGTCACAGCTTATAGCTTTGGATGTAGTCACCCGGAGCTTACGTTGCACCGCCGGGCGTTGCTTGCTGATGGCGACTTGGAGCATATTTCACCGTCGGACACCGATTCTCTCGATATTCTTCTCCGTTACTGATTTGGCTTTGCAGTTTCCCCGACAGCATGGCCTGAGTTTAGGAGATGCTTTGACAGGATAGTGCAGAGTCCGGATGAGTGCTGGTGCGACTGTTTCCTTTGTCCTAACCAAGGTCGGTACTTCGGGGACAAAGGGTCAATGGTAGGATTTTTCGATCCTCTTGGTGATGACAAAGATACGTGCAGAAAGAACAATATTGCGCCATTTGGTCCGATAATTGTTTGGAGGCTCATGTCTACGTTTAATTGCAGAGAAGGATGTGAGTATTTGGATGATGTAATAGATAACGATGTACTGGCTGTACCTGTATTATTTAGGAATGACCCGTATGGAGACTTGTCCGATTTCGTATCTACTATACATACGCTAGGATCCATGTATCGACAGTTTGGGAGAAATCTGTTGCTTTGTGTGTAAATGTTTGGTCATGTAACTCATACAATACACAGTATATATAAAGATATTGTGGCGCAATATTGATGGGGATGGGAAACCGGTGATGCATAAATTTGAGCAGGGGCCGTTGTGGTGCGCACGGTACCGAATTGTGTAAAAGATGCGGACGTGGGGAAAGCGGTTGTTCAGCAACGAGATTCCCTGAAACACCACACCCGTTTGCACACAAACAGAACCTCTCGATCTGGCATGAAATAACCACACCGGACGGAGGTCGGATGGTTTCCTCACTCGCCGCGGCCTAAAACATCGAAAAAAATCCCAAGAGCGCCCACACAAGAGGACTGCCAGGGGTCCCTCTGATGAAAATTCCTTTGCGAGAACAGACCACGTGTGATGGCACCGCTAACATGGACTGCATTTACTGCATGGCAGACCTAGACCACTAACGTGGCCAGGCATTTCGCCCAACATGCAGCTCCGTATCGAGGCCTCTGAGGCCCTTTAATGCGAGGATCTCTGCTCAGCGCTCGCCGTTAGTATTTGCTCCATTCAGACTAGTAGATTCCGGTGCAATATTGGCGCTGGCTTACTCGGAAACCTTGTCAAGCATGAGGAGGGTACTTCACGCATTGCACTCGTATCCACTGCTCCTACTGCTGCTATTCTTTTTCCCTCTCTCCACGCCTCCACGCACCCTTATTACGGCCGCCTTCGCTCGGCGCTGACGCACTCTCCACGGTCCACTCGTCCAATACCCATCCCCATTTCCCTAACATGCGGCTCCCGATCGAGGTCTCCGAAGCGGTCATCGACCAGGCGGGCGACAATCCACGGTCCCTCCGCAACCTCTCACTCACATGCACCGCGTTCCTCCCTCGCTCTTGGTACCACCTCTTCAAGAGCATAAAGATCCGGACTGTGGAACAGATGGAGTCCTCCCGCGAATTCCTCGATGCGCACCCGTGGCTTCCCCCTCTTGTTCAGAAGGTCACCTTTCCTGTGATCCTCCTCCAAAATACTCCAAGCAAAACCTCCGCGTGCTCGATGTCGTTCCTGTACATCTCCTCACCCGCCTTCCAAACTTGCGTTCATGGTCGATGGAAATCACCTCCGAGTCTTACGAGGCTTCACTGTCGCTCCACCGCTCCGCGCTATTGCCGTACAGGATATACGGCAACGCCGTCCAGACGCTGGATCTGTGTCGCGTAGAGTTTTATCGCTTATCGGACTTCACCGGACTCGTCTCGGCATTCGCCAGTATCCGCACTCTCACTTGCAGCGGGATAGATTTGCGGCAAGAAGAACCCGACACATCCTTGTTGCTTGGAGGCACAGGAATGGTTGTCCGGCCGCTGCAAGTTTCAACATTGACGGTGAGCTACTACTCATACAATGGGTATCAATTAAGACGTTGAACAATTTATGAAGATCGCCCATGTCGACATCCGCGCAGCCGAGTACATGCTGACTCGTAGCGGGGCTATTCTGAGTAGTCTCATACTGAGCGTTCATAGTGATTGGGGTGAGTTCCCTCAGTGTTATCGTGCCTGACGGCGTCTGAAGACCATCCCAGAACGGCTGGAAAAGTCCATTAGTTGGCTCTCGGGCCTGTCATCGTTGACGCTTACACTCTGGCCAGCCTATAGTGGTGGCGGGCACTTCTCAAGTTGTATCCGCTCTGCCACGAGGATCCTCCAATCTGTCGAGAGAGGTCGCCTCACAGATGTGCGGGTAGAATTCAACATCCGAGCAATTGCCGACCTCGGCCACTATCTTTCTGGGCCTGACGCACCATTGGAGGATTGCGAGTTGTTGCAACAAGCTCTCTTAACCTTCCCGAATGCCAGCATCGTGGTACATGACACTCTGGAGTCCGATCAGAGGGCGGAAAGAGCAGATCAGAGGGCGGGAAGAGCAGATCTTTGGTCTCCGATCATTGAGTGTGCGTTTTCTATGGTGCGCGAGCGAGAGCGACTTTTCCTCAACTTCAAAACCTCTAGTAAGCCAGTCTGGATCCATCATTGCTTTACTTGACTGACTGATTCTGCTCACGGTACAGGCGGCCCAGGCTCTCTAGACCCACTTGGCCACGAACTCACTGTGACGTCCCTAGTGATCTCTCACGACAGTAGATATGTTATCACCGCCTCCGCGGATGATACCATCATCGTCTGGGACACATCGAGCGGTACAATCTTGCAGGAATGGTTGGCCCACCAAGGCGGGGTCAGGGCCCTCGCATTGTCTCCAGACAGCCGACGACTTGTATCTGCCGGTGGCTACCGCACGCTTATCGTATGGGCGATCGGCGACGGTGTCCATAAAATCGCCGAACTCGAGGGGCACACGGGCGCTCTCATGGCTTGCGCCTGGTCCCCCGATGGGGCACTGATTGCATCCGCGTCTCAGGACAGAACTGTGCGGGTCTGGGACGCTCACACGTTCCAGTAGTGCGATCTGTTCCTTTATCCCCATCAGGAACTTCAAAAGTTGCAGTTCTCTCCGGATGCACGCCACCTTGCATGGATATCCAACGAGGACTGCTGCATCTGGAGACCCCTCAGGCTTCCGCGTGAACAGCCAAGGAGGCTCGCTTTGCACTGGCACCCGGTTAGCGATGGTCTCATCCAATTCCCGCGCATCCATGCGCTGTCGTTCGACCCTCAGAGCAGCCGTATTGCCACTGCCCATGGACACTTCGATAGGGCCCACAATATACATGTTGTGCGGATCTGGGACGTTGCCACTGGCACTGCGCTTGCTGTGTTGTCGGGCCACTCGAGCTCAGTGATGGGTGTTTCATTCTCGCCAGATGGCACGTCCCTGCTCTCATTTTCGACCGATGGTTCTGTGAGGATCTGGGATGCATACTCTGGCCAGCAAATGGCCTTGGTCGAGGATACTACCAAATCCGGCATTCCACAAGCATGCTATTCTCCTGATGGGGAGTTCATCACAGTTGGGATGAGGACAGGCATCAGTAATTCCCCGATTGTCTGAACGTCTGATTGTCTGACGCCGGCGGGCGCCTAGGCACCCGAGACAAAGCGAAGACTTACCGGGAGCTGGCAAGCAGCCGCGGGCCCATGTATCGGAGCGAGAACGCTTGCGTTGACCCTCAGCGACATCCCTGGAAATCGCGAGCCCCGCATTCAACGAATGCGAGACGCGAGAGGCCGCACAACCCCGGACAGCAGCGCACGCGTTGTGGCCGTCGTTGCCGACGATGCCGGTGGCTGCGCATCCATTTCGGGGTCGGGGGGTGGTCGTGGATGATGGTTGAGTTGATTGTAGTCGTCGCGGGCCCTCCCGCTGCATGGTGAGTAGCATTTTGGAAAATGTCTGACGGGCGGTTTTTCGTGTCTGAAGTCTGACGGTCTGACGCGTCTGAAAAGGTCTGAAAGCTGTCTGACGGCGTCTGAAACGTCTGCATCAGACATTTCAGACCCCATCAGACAATCAATGAATTACTGATGGGGGAAGGACTGCTGCAACTGTGGAGGACGGATTATTGGTCATGTGCAGCGATATTTGATGAGCATTTTTCCTGGGATAAATTTGTGGAAGTGAGACAGATTGTGTTCTCTCCAAATGGCGAGTTTTTGGCTTCTGGAGATTCTAAGGGGATTGTCCATATTCGTCGCCTCTCGGACTCTATCAAATATTGATTCCGTAGGGATGATCACGTACTGCAACTGTAGCTTACTATTAGTCTATGGATGATTCACTGAAGAGTACCGAAAACGACAGGCCTACACGTCCTCTCCATACAAAGTAGCATCCGCCCGGACGTAGGAGTCGTCAAAGAAAGGGAGTCCAGCCACTCCGTCGTATCAGCTCTGATCCAGTGCAGTGGGGATCCCAAGGAAGACCAGTCTAGTGCTCCAGTTGCCTTTGTCTCTTCTAGATATTATATACACCGCACACGATCAATACAACGTAGACCCATGACGGGCGGATGCGCTCACCCCGGAATTCACGAGTCGCACTGCATAGTCTTCGATGTGAATTTCGCTGCCGGGATGGCTGTACTACTTGATATCGGAACGGCCGGATGGAGAGGACTCTCGTTGTTGATGCACTTCGGGCTGAAAGATGTCGCCGGAGAGTCTTGAACATAGAGTACGAATCCCCAGCTTCCAAGATGAGGTACAGTGGACGTTAGGAACCATTTCCTG
>BACB01005081.1:0-30687 GCA_000338015.2 Ganoderma multipileum BCRC 37180 | reverse complement strand
GGGTCGATTTGATATCGCGAGGCAATCTCTTTCTAGGCTCAATCGACAAATATTCTGGGCACCAATCCCTGGGTTGGCGGTGTACCGCACAGCGGCATGTATGCGAACCAAAGCCGATATAGCGCACTGTGGCCGTTTCCGACGGGAGGCAACGTGGAAAGTGCACCCCGTCCGAGGGCGTGACCGCGGTGCCCTTCGCAGTGCATTCAAGGCGGCAGGGAGAGGGAACCGAGAAGGAGGCGGCGGCGAAGGGACCGTCCCATAGCCGTACGATCCGGAGTTCCGAATGAGGTTTGCAGAAGCTGAGTCGTCGACGGAGACTACGGTCTAGGGCTCGAACCCGAGCGGCAGCGGTGAGGACAACAGCTTCGACGAACCGAATACGAGTACGTATCGACAAACCTCGATGTGGACGGCAAGGGAGGCCCAAACGTCTCCGAATGTCGGAGCTCCATAATAGATCCAAGCGGAAAAAAACACTAAACCAACAGGCCTGCGATGACAGGCACCCTGATGGATGTGAGGATAGTGAGTGGCTTGACTGCTCTAGGCGCGGACGGATGACGACTCACCTCCGACGCTAGCTCGAACCTTGGTAGCCGACCAAGACTACGGCGACGGTCGGATCGTACTCACAATTCTAACGTCCCCTATATAACGAAAAAAACGATGAGAGAGTAAACACATGAGCCGAGCCAACGTTACGGGAATATACAGATTTCCATTGCCGTTGCTGTCGCTCAACGAGATCGGAGGCTTGAGTTCGACGTTAGTGTGGTGCGCTCCAGTCCTTTGTAGACAGAGGACTACAGGGCGCAGCCGCCGCGTACTAACAGTACGGCATAAGCTCCGAGATTTGGGTTTCCGACAATGCAATGACCGCCTGGTGAAGAGCTTCGGATAGCGTAGGTGGCATCGGAAATGCGCAAATGCAGCAAGGGTGAGCGTGGAGAAGAGAGGTCGGGGTTATGTCATTTTTCAGTGGTAACGAAAGTTGGTGAGATGCCTATGGCTGCCGGTTACAGTTCCGCCAATCGTTGAAGCCACTAGAAACCCTAGTGTACGTGTATGGTTTTGGCCTTAAAGGACGCCTATATAGCACCGCCAGCAGTCGACGAAGAGGTGCGACATGAGTAACAGGGGTCCGTTTTCTCCTCCCTGACGACTGCAATGATCTGCAGAGCAGATGAACTGGTTAGTCAACGGTATGCATATGAGTGTAATTAGCACAGACTGATTAGGCGCAAGCGAGCGAACTTCCTGTGTGCCGGGCATCGTCTGCCTTAAATGGTGCTGCACCGGCTGGGAACGTAGACCCGCCTGTTCCATGAACACGGACAAAAATATGGAAAATATTGAGATACGGGCTTACCACGACGTGGTGTTAAGCATCTAATTGACGGCCTACCCGCGGAGACTAGTGGTCTCGGCCCATAGCTCAAGACGGTCTTACTATAAAGAAAAAGGTCAGTCGTTCACGATACGAAGCTGGCTGTCCTGCAAGAGGCACATAGGTCACAAGCGGAGAGACCGGATGACAGGTACGTACATCGACCTTGCGAGAACCCTCCCCTCTCCAACAGTTACACGGCAACCTCCTAACAGTAGCTTCGACTTCGCCAAAGTGCGCGTAATTTTGCCACAAGGAGGTCACGTATTGCTAACGAAAACGGCATCGCTCAGGCGGGAGGAATCTGAGGAAGCAAGGGAGTGGCAGCACTGCCGGGTCGACCAGATGGATAAGCAGAGGGTCGCCATTAGTCTTGCTATAGGTCGAGCAAGGTGAAAACTGGAGATATCGAAGAAAGACGCAGATGAAAACCAGCACCTCATAGTCGTCGGCGTAGACACAGTGAGGAAGTGGGCGATTCGGACTCGGATACTTACGTCGCAGACGACCGGGGCATACAGGAACATCCACCCGGCACCGGCCCGGACCCCACGCCACAGACGACAGGCGCTAAAAGAGCGTCTAGCTTTGCTGTCTTCTCTCTGACGACGACACACCAACAGCTGACGGTACTTACTTCAGGCCAATACTCATGCTCGTCACCCAATCTATGTCCACCTGGCCGATTCTCGAAGTGTAAACCATCACATCCGTGCCCCTTCCGCTCTCGCGATGACAAAGACACCATCATCAAGTTCAGGCCGTCGCGTTCAACTGGGCTCGTTGGAGGAGGCCCCCGCATGCAAGCAGTACGGCCGGATTTAATAACGTGGTTACCCTCGTCCCTTCAGGCTCCAGAAGTGTATGAACGAAGGAGCGAGGTCATGGAGTTCTAGGGTCACACGCTTGTCGGCGGCGGCCTGACTGATCCTATGAACAGTGCGTCTCCCTCTCTCCCTCTCTTATTCCTTATTTGCATACGCTCTTTGGTTCCTCGCGCCATTTGTTCTCCATCGTATCCTGTTTCTCATTGCTCCCGTTCTCTGCCAGATGACAGTGAACAATGATTCATTCACTGTGCATGGTCACCACAAATCCAGGCCCTTCATCGGTAAGTGGTCCCTTTTGTTCTTCATTCAGCGTTGGCACGATCGGAACGATGTTTCCATAGAGCTCCATAAGATTGGATATGCCTGGTTCCTCAGCACGAACCCTCGCAACAGCAAGTAGCGCGGGGTCACGAACCTCTCGAGCTTAGTCGCTCGCCCCATTCCTCTCCTCGCCGTTCTGCCAGCCCATCGCAGTGGTCAAGACTCGAGTAGGACGTCGGCACCATCTCGGCCGCTATCTCCATCTAAACGCTGTGCTCATTGTTTGTTTACACCCCGCCGTCCATCGGACCCCCCCTCCCGAGACCCCATCCACGCTTGTCTCGCAGTCTATTATCGCTGCCAACGGCCGCTTCCGTCTTCAACTAGACAACGCCTGCCCGGGGGTCTGCATCCGGCACTGCGCAGGGACCGGTGAGGATCGCGAATGTCGGGTTTGTCAGGTCGCGCGTGGGCGATACAAGAGAAGGCGAGGGATTAGGGTTGCTTTGCACTGCGGATTCTATGGTGCGTGCCCGTAATGCACCACATTCCAGATTCATCGTTCCTTGCTGACCATCCTCGCAGGTTGCTCCTCAAGCGCTCCTCCGTGTGCAGTGCTGGATAGAGTCTCGGCGTTAAGATGTCACTAGCATTTGTCCCTGCCGCGTACGTACATCCTGATCTGTGCGCGGGGTCCTTAACCCATTACTCACATGGATGGTAACAGCAGACTGGATTACGCTGTTGCCATTCCGGACGAATCCCTCCGGTCTTGAAAGGTGTCCTCCAGGATCGACGAATGCGGCAGATCAGCCCGCATTCACCGATCGCAATGTCGTGGCGAGAACGTCATGGCACCATACACCTTCACTACCGTCCATCCTTTCGCCATACTTTCGAGCAGCGAACTAAGACAGCAACCTCATACCGAGCCTGCCAGCAAGAGTAAGACCGAGTTGGGGTACGTGCGTGCGACAGTCGCCGACGGGCCGGCCGAGCGTCCCGGCCTCGTTCCGCTCACTGCCGACGCCGGAGGAGGACCTGTCCGAAACCACGTCAGTGTCGCCCATCACGCTGCCGCGCTCTCTCCATCCGAGTCAGTGCAGGAGGCGTACACGGGACGGCCGGAGTCGGTGCGGGAGGCGCGGCTGGCGGGCGAGCAGCTGGCGAGCGTGGTTGACGAACTCCCTCCCGACGTTCCTGCAGTAACCCCTGCAGAGACAACAGCAGTGCGATTGCTTCTAGGCATCCAGCTGCAGACGATGTGGAACTGCCGGTTCCTGTCGGCGCCGCTAGAGTCCGCGCGGACGAGGTGCGGTAAATCCGGGTCTACAACGCTTGTTGGGAGCCGCCCGAGCCGAAGAAGTCGTGGACGTTGGGGGTGCTCAAGGTCAGAGCACTCTGTATTGGACTATCGCGAGGTTCGGCGCGCTCTCCCCATCGTGCCGCCAGCCGAACGGCCGCAAGCTATCGAAGGGGGGGGAAGAAGGAGAAGGAGGAAGTTGTGGTGAGCATTTTGGCGAAGCGGAGCATGTGCGGAGGAGGGGACGCGGGAGCCGCCCAACACCATATGGAGAGTCGATCGCGACGAGCCTGTGGTTTGCACCGGCCGGTAACGATGATTGTAGGGTACGTACCCGAGTAATGCATAATTTTGGCGGACTATACTCCCAGGTTGCACCCGCCACTCAGCTCTGTGGCCTTCCAGAATTGTTCTTGCTGCCGGCTCAGGGTCTCAACATCCCACGCCCCGGTCAATGCATCCGCCGCAGACAAACCAGCCGTGTACACCCGGGCATAAGCTCCTCTAACCGCTGCTACAGCCCATCATGCCGCGATATCGACTCTTCGATGTGCATCCATGGCTGATACGTGTTGTTCACAAGGTCACCCTATTCACCAAGGATCCTCCATACCACCGGGTCAAACGGAATGTCCGTCTACTGGACATCGTTCCCTTGTATCTTCTCACCCGCCTTCCAAACTTACATGCGTGGTCTATGGCGGCATCGTTAACTAGCTCTGCATCGGAAGCATCGTTGCCGCTCCATCGCTCTACATTGGCTGCCTATCGGAGATACAGCGGCCGCATCCAGAGTCTGGACCTGTCTGGTATACGGTTTTATTGCCTCTCGGTCTTCACTGGACTCCTTCCTGCATTTACCACCATCCAAACCCTTACCTGTTCCGGCATCAGATTTCGGCGGGAGGAAGAATTTGATGTGTCTTTGTATGTTGCACGCACAGGCATGCTTTCCCGACCGTTGCAAATTTCAACGTTAATAGTGAGTCTCCGATCGCCTGTCGGTGTCAACAATGTACGATGCTGAGAATGCCGGTTTCTGAAGATCCGGGCAGGCGTCGACATTCGCGCACAGGAGTGTATGCTGGCCCGCTGCGGGGCTGCCCTGAAAAGGCTCACCCTCAGTGTTCGGGAAGAAATCGGTGAGCTCATAGACCTCTCTCCCACCTTGCCGCGTCTAAATATCATCTCAGATAAGTTGGAAAAGTCGATGAACTGGCTTGCACGGCTGTCCTCTTTGACGCTTGTACTCCGGATCCCCAGGCCTCAGAGCGACAGTGTCAAATACTTCTCCAACTGCCTACTCTCTGTCATAAAGCTCCTTAAATC
Organism: Ganoderma multipileum BCRC 37180; assembly: GCA_000338015.2. Lineage (NCBI taxonomy): Eukaryota > Fungi > Basidiomycota > Agaricomycetes > Polyporales > Polyporaceae > Ganoderma > Ganoderma multipileum. The sequence continues at coordinate 25,574 of BACB01005081.1, read as the reverse complement.
TGCCAAGAGAGCCAGCCTTGCAGACGTGCGGGTAGAGCTCAAGGCTGGTTCCATTTCCATGCTCGGGTCCCTTCTTCCTGCGCCCGACCCTCCGTTGGAGGCATGTCAATTGCTGGAGAAAGCTCTCCTCACCCTCCCTAACCCTCGCATTCTGGTACATGGTGGCGACGAGCATCGGAGAGTGGGAAGGGCCGGCTTTTGGTCTCCGATCATTAAAGACGCTTTCCCGGTGATGAACCAGCGGGGCCTACTTAGCCTCAACTTTATACATAGTATGTCATGTTTAGGTGATTGCATTGCTCTAAAAACTGACTCTGGTCGTGATGCAGGTAAAGCAAATTCTCCACTCCCGCTGGATCATGAATCCGAGATGACATCCCTAGTCACCTCTCACGACCACACATGGATTGTAACCGCCTCCACGGACGATACCATCATCATCTGGGATATATCGAGCGGTACTATCCTGCACGAATGGTTGGCCCACCAAGGCGGGGTCAACGCCCTTGCATTGTCTCCAGACAGCCGACACCTAGTATCCGCGGGCAGCCAAGGCACAGTGGTAGCATGGGCGATCGACAACGATGTCCAGAAAGCTGCCAACCTTCAGGGGCATACGGACACTGTCGCGACCTGTGCCTGGTCCCCTGACGGCTACCTGATTGCATCGGCATCCGTGGACAGAACGGTGCGACTCTGGGATGCCCATACATTCCAGTAGCGTCATCACCTGCTCGATCACGATGAGCTCGAGGGCCTGCAGTTTTCTCCGGATTCACGCTACCTTGCGTGGATATGCGGCTTCGACTGCTGCATCTGGATGCCCCTTATGGAGAGACATCCAAGGACCTTTCGGTCGCACCCCGAATATAACGACATTCAGACCTTTGAGTTTTCGTTCGACCCCGAGAGCAGCCGTATCGCCACCGCCCACGGTGGGGATTACGATGACAACCCCGGCACGTCCGTCGTGCGGATCCGGGACGTCGCCACTGGTGGCACCCTTGCTGTCCTGGAAGGGCCCACGGAACGGCAAGTGACTGGGGTTTCATTCTCCTCCGATGGCAGGTCTCTGCTGATGGTGGGGAGTGACGGGTTTTTGAGGACCTGGGATACAGACCCTTGGAAAGAAACGGCCGTATTCGAGGACGAGGACGGAAATTCTGCGAGCTCGAGGGACTCGGATGAGGATGAGGAGTCTGCGTACTCCGAGTCGAAGGATGGTTTAGATGTAGAATATGGGAAGAAAGTGTCTCAGTGGCTCGACCTCGACCCGGAGGAGGTTGACGAACTTGAAGATGCTTGGATTTCAATAGCGTGCTTTTCTCCTGATGGAAAGTTCATCGCCACTGGTACGGGGACGGGATTGGTACGACTGCGGAGTACAGGTGATTATGTTTCGTGCGTAGTAAGGTTTCGTGAGCATCGTGCACGCATCGAACGGATTGCGTTCTCTCGAAGTGGCGAATTCTTGCTTTCCGGCGATTATCACGCTATCGTCCATATCCATCGCCTCTCCAACTTCATCATGATTCCGTAGGAAACGATTGCGTAGGTACCTCACAGCTGTACAGTAGATAACTCGCCGAGATACGGATGCACGTTATGAATTCTTAGATCTGCGCGCCGCCGGGATGGAGTAGCACTCGACTCGGTATGCGCTGCGGATCGTTGAGGTATGAAGCTGGTGAACTGACACGCGCAGATGGGAGCGGGAGCCAATGCGTAACATCGTACATTCCTCAAATAGCCCTTGTTGACAGGTTTGGCAGATGCAGTTGCCTTCCTCGCCCGCCGACGTGGTCAGGCTCCGTGGCGTCGGACGTGCTCGGGGCTGTAAGGGATCAAGCCACGTACCTCAGTCGGCCCCGAATGATCCAAAATCTCAGATGCATCCGTGCGAGACGCAGACATTATCTTATTCCTATACCGTCCGCCTGTGTCACTGCCGATCTGACATCGACGCGTTGCAAGCAAGCGGCAACATGTCTCCTTAGGTTTGTTAACTGCATGCGAAGCGGCCAAAGTCCTCTCCGTCGCCAACCAGCGTCTCCCCAGGAAGGCAACGTGGGTGAGTGCGCTCAACATCCTCCAATCATCACCCCGTCGTACGGCCCCAAGTGCTGACTCGCGTTCCAGTTCGAGAGGTTCACCGCCCCCGCACTGCACTGCACGCTGGGGTTGTCCTGGCCTATGTAGAACAGAGCACGTAAGACCGACCCGTCGCATGCCCCAGCCGATACTTCGTAGACCTACCTGGACAGGAGACCCACACGTCGTCGTTACGGATGTGGATTTCGCCGCTCGCGTGGTGGTAGCCGAAGAGGTCGATGGGCGGGAGGACCGGGACGGGATCTTCCTTGTTGTTGATGCGCGTAAAGGAACTCGGTTGCGCGTCGACGTAGTCTGCAAATGCCTGGTTGCCCACCTGGAGAAGCGTGTATGTGAGCATGTGGGGGCGTAGGGCCTAGAGCTGGCAAAGATTCCGTACCCGGGGTGAGGCGTATCCAACGTAGCGCACCGTCACGTCCGACGGCAGGTGGAGCGGCAGGTAGACGGCATCCAGGAGCGCGATCGCGGCACCTTTCGAAGGGTGGATGGTCAATGTATTGAACCGGGAGAGACAGTAATAGAGAGAACTCACCAAGGGAATGCCCCACAACTGTGACATTCTTTGTAGGGTACGTAGAAAGCGCCTGTTCAACAGCAGCTACTACTCCGGGGGCGGACCTGAAAGGCAAGGTTGAGGACGAGAGTTTCGAACGATCAGCACATGCGCACGTACCTGCTTTGCGTTCCGGCGAAGCCTTGATGAACCAAGACAGATTGCTGGATGCCAGGGAACAGATTGGAATCAAGCGGCACCTGTTTGATGAGGAGGTCGGTGATAATGGGAATTCTGCGGCGGGGCTCAACTCGACGAATCCAGAGACGTAGGATGACCACAACTCACATCTTGCTGAAGTCGGTGCCCTGGTGACTGACGATGATCTCGTCGAGGGCAGGATCGTAGCCGACGTACCCTAGAATGCAAGCAAACCGGTGAGCACGCACGATCGCAGACGCTACAGAGCGATGGATCGAGTACAGAATTGTGTAATAACACCATCACCACCGGATTCGACGGGCTTGAAGTCTGGGTTTGCCTCGCACTTCTCGCCGCAGCTCCAGTCTTTCGTAATCGACGCGTTGCAGTTTGCGGCCGCCGCGAACCAGCTGTACGGCTTGAAGGTCGCGACTTGCGCCGCTGGCAACGGTGAGACGGCATCCTGACGGTTCAAGACCGTGGAGGCGGTCGAGACCGCGTTGATGCCCGTAGACAGCGCGACAAGCGTGGCGAGAAGAGCGCGGAAGGAGTTGCGAGCCATGTCGTTCGAGGTCGACCGAGGTGGCCTGCTTCGGCAGGTCGCCGTTGGGCAGCTTTTATGCAGTTCTTTTTTCGCAATTTTCGCAAGGCGTCAGGATACGGATAGCGCGAACCTCCAAGGATGCGACCGCATCCGCGTGTCTTCGTCCATCTGAGTTTGGAAGCAGGAATGCCGAGCATTCCTACTGCCCAATGTCAACTGAGAATGGACGCAAGCGGGGAAGGAACCAGATTCCCGGCCCTGAGACAATAACTGACATGATCTCCAGAACACACGAACCCGTTATTAGACCATAGTATGCCCAAACTTATATGCAGAGAACGGCGAGCACCTACGAAATAGCCGGGTGGGCAGAAGACCGTGTTCCAGTGCAGTGGGCATTGGATCGCCTGTGGTCGTAGATTGTCTGTACACCAAGAGGTCGATTACCCTGTTCAAATGTCAGCCGGCGGGAAAGCGTCGGGGGCAACAGTGCCCGGGCCTAAGTATCCCGACTCATTCAAGCTGTCACCCTGCTGCCAGCTCGTGGGCCCGCCAAACGACCGACTCTCGCGCACACCGGGAAACGCTCCCCTCTACGCCATACGATATATTTGCAGCGAATACATACTGATAATGTTGCAGCAAGCGAAGGTTGTCTTCCCGGGCCGTCAAGCGCGTCAAGGTTCAACGAGAACGTTCCGGGGTGGAATACAAGACTATAGCGTCCTATGGACGACGGCTATGGTTTCAGAAGTTATTCCGTTTTTTGGAACGACGATCTCACCTATTGCATGCACAGTGACCCTCATCCTAAGAGGCCGGCGAGAAGACTTCCACGTCGTCGCGGTCAGCGGCCCGGTGGAACACGAGAAGTTGAGGCTCAGGCTGCGGCAGGTGGGTAAGGTGGGCAATGGGGTAAACCGGTTCGCGCCGAAGCGCTCTCACGGTAACCGCGAGTCAAGCTAACCGAACCTGGTCCGTGCGCACGCCCGCCCCCATATAAGCCCGCCTCGAGGAATGTTGCACCTCATACTTACCTTGATGGCACGCGCCCCCCCACGAACCAGGGTTCGTGGGCCGTGGGGGCCTCTCATAGCACGGCGACCCTGTCCGCAGGGGGACCTCGCGGTTTGTACGGGCTTCAGCTCGTGCACCGTCTCAATATTTTCCTGTCCTGCTTCGGCCCTCGGGCTGGGCAGGCCGTTTTCTTTTGCTGGTTCGCGCCCCTAACCCTAACCCTATTTTCCTTATGTAATCATAAAGCTGTTTGAAGGGTATAAGACGCTATTGTTATCGATAATAGCGTAGCTTATGGCTGTCTCTAGTCGATTAATACACCTCTGCACGCTCCAACATTCAAAGAAACATCAGTGGTTCCCAAAGTAGTACACGGGTAGCCCGACAAATATTATCTTTCCGACTATGCGCTGAAGGGCCCGTGTCCGCGGCCACTCGATATCCGAGGCGTGGCTATATTGGTGTGCAGTCCCGCAATCAGCGTTCGAGCGCGTTGGTGAAGAGCCCTTCGACGACAGCATGTGCGTTATACTAATACACAGAATGTTACGAGAATTATGTCCGGGATGGTACCCATCGGAGCAGTTGTAGACCCGGCGTGAGTCGCTCTGAGGCTACGCAGGCTGCATGGGTTGACCTGCCCGTCGGCCAGCGACGAGAGCAGGGAGAAGTCGACATGAGGGGAGGGGGCAGGAATAAGACAGAGAGGCGAATTGAGCTGCATCTGGCACTGCATAATATTGTAGCAGTCGTACGCGGCACGAGGTCGAAGAGGGACTCACACTTTGAATGCCAGTTATAGAGCGCGCCCTTATCCTTCGGGGCGAAACTTGCAGGGGAAGGTAATCGTCGCTGAACATCATTTGGATATGATGCGCAGCTATACGATGACAGTATGCAGCACGACCATGGAGGTCGGCCGCACCAAGGGATCCGGGGACGATCGAGACGAAAACCGGGCGATGCCAACGTCCTGTTCGGCGCGATGCGCGTTCAACGCTCATCGGGAACATCGGTGGTGTGGGATGTCCACGACCACATCGCATGTCGCACCGGCATCGCAGTATGGCACATCGGATGGAGACGGGGTATCCGGAGACGGACTCCCACCAGGCCCGGGATGCATCGTAGGTGGCTCGGGGCGATCATTGACTGCATCCACGCCCTCGAGCCGCAACGTTGGGGTCGAATACGAATGCCGAAGGACCGCCAGCGGCTTAGATGATGGAGGATAAGGTTGGTGCGTATGGCCGCTGCAACAGCAGGCGTGTGCCGTCACGGTCTCTGCACTGCCAGGCGAACGGGGCCCTCCATCCCTGGCAGCGGCAAAATCGACCGAAGTAATCTCGTATCCCGGAATCCCGCGAGCGGGCACCGAGTCGAGGCTGTAAAACCTAGACGCCGCAGTGCCGCCGAGTCCCCCGAGAGGGACACTGACAGACGCTGAACATTGAATACGGGCTCAGGATCAGCGATACACGGGGAAGCGATAAACGCCAACCGACCACCATCCGTGACTACGCCCGCTGTCTCCTGAGGATGCGCGAGATCCACCTCCTTCCGGAGGCGTTGTCGCTCTGTCTCTCTCGTTACCTACATTGCGCGAAGGGTCAATAATAGTCGTAGCAGCAATGGGACATACTGAGGACTCACACTGATTTCGGCACGCAGGTCTAAAACATCGTCGGAGAGTATGGAGAGCTTCTTCGTGAGCCCCGACGCGATACCCTTCAACTGCTGCCAATTCGTCTTGGCGCGATATACTTCCGGCCGCACGCGCTCGATGTGATCTCTCAATCTACCACCGATCGGAGAATGGGCAGGGCATCAGCGACCACGGAGATCTAGGCGAAATAGGAACATAAGTAGAAGGACGTACTGCTCGGCACGCTTCATGAACTTCGCCGCCAAACCGCTGTCGGGGATAAGACCCCCTTCCACGCTGGAAGACAGAAGCGATTCGGCCTCCCGGAGCGTGTTATCCAGGACTTGAAATTTCTTCGAGGGAAGCTGGTGGCATACAAACGCGGCGATGGGCGAAGTCAGGCCTAAAGCGCCGGAAATGATGCCCCAAACACTCGACCCGTCCACCATGGCCGATCGATTGGAATCTGGTTATTGAGACCGGGTCGTGAAGCGGTGACGAAGACACGGTGATAGGTGGCGACCCCGGAAGTAAGCTCGATAAGAAACCAGCCGAAATGAAAGCAATGCAGATCGTACGCACCTGTGGACAAGGATTAGGACTTCGATGGACGAGGACTGGGACCTAGCAGTGAAGTGGGGAGTGCCTCGTCGCGAATCGTCCAACTTGATATACTGCGCATCGACCCCATATCGGGTGCACGCGAGGACTACATGCGTATCAATGTTGAGAGTCACGGATGCGTTGCGGACCGGCCGTCGTATTCTGTGTTCACATTCTATGTCGACCCTGTTGTGGGCTTATGAGAAATCGGAGAGGGAGCGTGCTGAAGCTGCGTGGACTCCGAGTCGAAGTCGGAAGAAGTTGCGCCACAAGCGCTTGAGCAACTGAAAGGCACAGCATCCGGTGTAAGATCTCAAAAGTCTCACGGACGGCCTGGGGGTAAAGTGACAGAAAACTTGTCCCGCACTCTTTCAAGTTGCCCCACTCTGCTCGAAATTCCCGCTTCTTGTCCCATTTTCTCAGTGTACGCACGTCGCGGCTCTCCGATGTCCGGTCGAAAGTGCCTACCAAGTTAAACCCTCCTTGATCCTGGAGTCGCCCGGACGTGTACGCACAAGCTACGTGGGATGACGGCCTTCTCGATCTGCTGTCGTCAGAGGAGTGACCGTCAACAATTCCTCGAGGAACATGAAGACATGCTGAGATTTTGGGTAAGTGTAGCCCCGTGTCTCATCCGCTGCAATACGAGAACCCACATCCAGCCGGATAATGGCTTCATCGACTTCGGCCTCTCCGTGCGCCTCGCAGAAGGCCCGCCAACATGGGCCTTCTCTTATAAGAAGTTCGAGCAGGTGCGTCGTCGGGTCCCCACTTACACAACCTACGTAGTAGCTAACACCCTCCTGTTACGCGTAAACATCGCAGCCTGGAGTTTCTCGGCGACATGTCTTGCTGCCCATGTATTAAGAATCGGAACCGAGAGGTTGTTCTACATCAAAATCATGCGTCAGAGGTCCAACCACTCATATAACTAACTTACCATTCACAAAGCACCGTCCGATCAAGGATTTCTAGCCGGCATCGTTCGGAAAGTGTATTGACCTAACGACATGTCAGTGCATAGACCATGTATCTCAGGGGATGACAGCGCACTGACCATGGCTCGAGCTTCGCGGAAGCAATCCTGGGCCCTGATTGGCACAGATCGCCAGAGGCTACGGCCTTGGATCCGCTCACCGCCTTCAAGCGGGTCACTGGGAACGGTGGTCGATAGCTGCGAGCGCTACGCCAGCCGCACCTTGTAATCCGTTCCAAACCAAGGTGGGACGACCTTGGGTGATGATAGAACTAAGGATGCATTAGTTAGACAATACGGCCGTTCGAAAGGGTCGTACGCTACCCACGTTCGACCACGGTGCGTCGCGATCTCCGTGGTCGGGTGCGCATGCCGCAACACACGCCATTTCTCTTCAGAATTCTCTTTACGAAGTATCCGCGGGATTGTCTGTCTTTAGCCGTTGCGGGACAAGATAAGGGAAGGCATCTACGAGGGAGTGCGGGCTTACCCGCAGATAGTCCCGTGGACATTCGGAACGGATGCCCCTGGGTCGGTCTGCTGGATATCTCCTTGATCAGTGGGCGTCCAAACTCCTCGTTGGGAGTCCCCGTGTCAAGGTTTTGAGGACGGCCGCCTCGATATGGCGAGAGCGCCAAATAGGGCTTGCGCTTAACCTCGACTTCTTGCGCAACACGTTGTGTCCGCACGTCCCGATCCTCCACGGCGTTTTGCTTGGGTTCAAGGATCAGGTCTCAGATCTCAGAAGCTGGAATGGCGGAAGCGGGTAAGACATGAAACAGTGATTGAACAGAACGTGGTGCGGTGCCACCGCAGCTAACGAAAGCATGACATGCAGGAGTCACCTATGGAACGTCTGTGTGAGCATCCATGAGATATACGAGATCAGGTGGACCGACGACGCACCTAGATTCTATTGGATTGGCCGCGACTCGCGCTACCTATATGACATGGACGCATCCAGGCCGAGAGCAACCAGTCGCGGAGAAGGTGCGAGCCGAGAACATCTGTACAGCGTGGGACGGTGATATTGCAACATACGAGAGACCAAGATGAGGGAGAGACCAGACGGAAAGCAGCGGTATATACGGGGTACTCGATGCCGGGACGGGGAATATGAGATAGGAACATGAGATACGGGACCAATACGGGTGTGTACGACCAGGTTTATGGGGTGGGGGAATACTGTGGGTACATAAGCATGGGCGGACCGCGCGCGCGCAGGAACGGAAACGGACAACATATGAATATGGACTGAGTCGAGGAGAGTGGAGGAACAGTGTGCTTGTTGACAGTACGACGACGATTGAGACTGACACTGACGGGCGTTGGGAATGGGGTGTGGGGAGATGGATGGGATCGGGCATGGGTACAGGGGGGAGAGATGAGAGACTGGGAACGAGAGGAACGGAACAAGGAAGCGTATAGAGACAACAGCCAATCAGTAATCTGACAGAGCAAAAGAGGAGGGAGAGGGAGTGCCGGACACAGTAGGGGAAAGATGGAAAGGTGGGATTGGGAGGGGAAACCGGGAGGTACGGGGGAAACGACAAACGATGGACAGTTCCTATACATGGTGGACAGAGAGCAAAGGGATAATTATTACGACCGTTGAGGGAGAATAGAATGTACGATGTAGATGGCGGGCCTTGAGGCGACGGTGATGTGGATAGTGGGCTGAGCCGATGTAGCAGATGGTGGAAGATGGTGGAATATGCAGAGCGTCCATGGACAACTTTAGATGGCAGCGTAACGTATAAACAGACGAGCAGTTGGAAAGGATCGTACGGCCGTAGAAGCCAAAAGACTACAAGATCATACAATATATGGGTTGGACAGTCCGCGCAACGGCTGGATGAAGCGTTGGGTGGGCGGGGAAGTGATCGAAGAGCGAATGAACGGCGCTGCCGACAGAGGGTGGAGAGGACGACTGTGAGCCTGTAACGCGGAACTGATGCGCAATAATGATAGGGGAGAGCAGGAGAGCGAAGGAGCGAATTCAACGGATGAGGCGACCGTAATCGAGTCGACTCTCCTGCCGCGCCTGGTGGTTTTCCTTCTTCGGGAACGCGTTCCAGAACCGTAAGGTCTCGTCGCCAGCGCCCGTTACGATGGTTTCGCCTTCTGGGCTCATCGCAAGATAGAGGACACGATGCGTATGGCCGGTGAGGGAAGCGACCATGTCGAGAGAGGGGTACTTCCAGATGCAAATCTGGTTCTGCGCGGTCGTGGACGAGAAGCCATGGGTCGAGACGATCTCGTGGGATGTCAACGACCAGATGAGGTTACACACCTGAAGAACAGTCAGCGGCATCCATATCACTCAGCGTCAACGCAAATCACAACTGACCTGGCTGCCGGTGTCAAGCTCGCTCAACATCGTGCCGGTCTGGACATTCCAAAACCGAATATGCTTGTCGGCGGTGCCGCCTCCGGTGGCGAGGATACCGGAGACATGTGGGTCCCAAGCGAGGGCTTTGACGGCCGCCGTGTGTTCATGGAACTTCCACAACGGCGTGTCTCCGTCGTCACCTCCACTGGAGCTCCCAGGAACGTTGCCAACACGTCCTGGGGTACCACCGAGACCACCAGGTCGCTTCGAGCCCCTTAGGTCCCAGATGCAGACCTTGTTGTCGTTTCCTCCGCTGGCAAGTGTTGCAGCTTGCGGCCCACCGTCGCCACTCCATCGAAGCCCACACACCTCTTGTCGGTGCCCTTGACATCGTTTGAACGGTCGGGTGCCAGCCTCTCGCACGTCACGATGATGGACCATGCGATCGCGAGAGCCCGAGCTCAGGATATGAGAGTTCCAGGAGAGCGCGCCAATACGTTGGCCGTGTGCGCGCTCATACGTCCGAGTCAGTTGGAGCGTATTGGCGTCGTAGATGTGGAGTCGTCCAGACAGTGTGCCAACAGCTAGAGTTGTCCCCTGCAACATTCGTCAACATTCTGAATCTCCGCTACCACAAGCATGTCGAAAAGGAAAGGACGGCCCGTCACCAGAACCCTAACCACCACCCTAAACCACCGTCCAGAAAAGCTCCACCAGCAACCATGCGGCGCGAAGCGAGAACTGGCGGCAGCTGCCGGCTTTGTTCGAACGACCAAAAACGGCGAACAATGGGGCAACAGAGGCACGGGCGCTTCAGGTGGTTTGCGGCGGTGGCCATGTTAGTGGGGGACCATGAGGCATTACACATACCTTCTGTACCCATGAAACCGAGCTGATCGTGTCGTGCAGGTTGTTGAGGTCGCAGAGCTTCGACACTTGCGCGGTATGTGCCGTCCATAAGTACACGCACGACCCGAGACCTACACCCAGCACGTTCGTACTCGACCAGTCCACGAGGTTGAGGTAGAAGTCGTCTGCTAGTTCCGGGGCGTCCAATACACGGTATGGTGTCTTGCACACACTCCGCAGTTGGCGACGTGGGCTCTCCAGTAGCTGGCGGCTCTCCGCACGGACAGGGCTCAATGAGTAGGCTTCATCCGTCGGCATATCTAGACGCCGAGAGGGCGTAGCCGGGTTCGATCGAGACGGTGAATTGAACGCAAATAGGCGGCGGCGGGTGGGCGTGGTCGGTAGGTTGGTTGTGGATGCAGCAGGAGGACGTACGGGAGAACCAGGACGCTGAGGTGAAGCAGGAGTGACTTCGGTGTGGAGGATGGTGTTGAAGATCGAGTTCGCCTGCTCCTTCAACGCGTCAGATTCGGTTGGGATGATGCGATTCTTGCTCGGGGTCGAGGGTGTCGCGTCGTCCATGAGGTGAAATGTCGTTCTCATGTCTCCTGCGTCGCGCGACGGCACGAAGCGGTCTCCGTAGTCTCTATGCGCGTTCCGCTCTGGGCTCTCTGGAGTGGCTCCCTCACTCGTCCCCGGTCTGGAGTCCAAGGAAGGCGTGGAAGCTGAAGCTGTGGGGAATACGGGATGGAATCGCGTGCGATTTTTCCTGGGACTGTCTTCGTCCGCCCCGCGCAGACGCTTCCCGAACGGCGAGTTCTTGAGTCCGGCCATGGTGCTTGTTCGAATTATGGTCAATGGTGGCGAGCAGGAGAGGACTGCAGCATGGGCCGAGTGGAGGAGGTGGGGGGGGTGGTGGTTGGTGGCAGACCGCGCGAGCGCGACATCGCGAGACGCGTCGCGACAGTTAAAACTCCGATGTAAGCTCCGTCAAGGAGCGAATAGCGGGGCGTCGCTCACCCTCTTCGGCATCTCGCGAATATTCTGGGCGGAGTCTAAATACCCATCTTGTTCCGCTACCCCCACCGACCTCGCGCATGGATCGACTATGAACGTACGCCCGCTTGCCATCCATCCCAAATTCTTGCTGCTCACGCCTCCGACGTTCAGAATCTGCTCAGGACTCTCACCGCAAGCCAAGTCAAGTCCTCGTTACCCGAATCCGAGCTCAAGTTATTATTAAGCGCCGTTAAGGAGACCCGCGTAAGTGGCTGGCATCACGTATCCTCCGTCCCCCTCTGACACCCTTCCAGCGGTCCTCCAGTGACCCCCAGAAGCTTTCCGATGCATTCTACGACTCTTTGGAAGGTCTCCTCCATGACCTCCGCATGGTCACGATGGTGGGACGAGTCTCAGCCACAGCCATGTCCCCACGTGAGTTAATGCGCGTTCGCAGGATAATCGGGATGCGGAGGCATTCCTGAAACCGGTGGCCAAGTCGGAGGTGCCGGATTATTATGAACGTATGTATATATGCGCTCGAATTCGCGGCCGCAGAGCTGAGTCACGCGGCAGATATCACGAACCCCATGGACCTCCAAACGATGCTCAAGAAAGTCAAGCAACGGCACTACAAGTCAAAGCAGGAGTTTAAGGATGATTTGGATCTAATATGGTCGAATTGCTACCAGTATAATGCGGCGGAGGTGAGTGATCACAACCAGGTTTCTATCACCTCGCAGTGCACACCATCCCCTCCCGTCACAAACCCTGTGTGTAAGTGGAACCGCTCGCAGTGGTCTATTATCATGGCCACGCTTCCTGTTCTCTCTGCGAGCTGCATATATGCGCTATCCGCTGAGTCCTTGCCACGTCCGCACCTCATACTTTCGCATGCACAGGACCATCCTCTCCGGCATTGCGCGTCAAGACTGAGGCTGAAGGCGGAGCGTCTCCTGAAGAACATAACAGACTACAAGGAACGCGCTGACCCGGTCATTCCTGGCGAGGTCCCTGTTCGTGGTGTCACGCCTCGCTTGAACGGCATCACTCTCAACGGCACCGCCCGCCACTTTCCTGGATCGACTTTTCGGTCGCCGAGTCCGACCAAGCAAGGACCTCCATTGCCTGGCCAGTCGAAGAAGATCCAGCGCGACACCACCTTCGAGGAATCACCAGCATTCGTCCGGACGCAGGCAAGCATGACGACGTTCCTGGAGTTGGAGCATGATGTGGACGAGTACCTGTCGCGCACGCCCGTACCAGATGCGTCCGACCCCGCAGTGCAGCAGCTGAAGAATCGGCTCCTGCGCTACGCAGTGCCTTTAGAGAACGACGGAGATATTGATGGACCTCTGAGCACACTGGACGGGGAAGTCGGGGCGAAGCGGAAGTTGTGCGTTCGAGTTGACGTTGCTGCGCAAGTTGTATGCTGACATCTCGTAGGAATGGCTTCATGGACGACCGGCCGCGGAAGCGTGCGAGGATGTACAGCCAGAACGCGGGCGACAGAGACGTCGTTGAGCTCTGGTGGGACGTGATGCGTTCCGATGAGATGCTTGCCAACGGTCTGCCCTCCCTCACTCGTGCCGTCTCGGAGGATGTCTCCGCACACCCGCCCCCCAATGCGATCACCGACCCGCCGCGGAATTCTATGCGCCGGAAGAAGAAAAAGAAGAAGGAAACGACGTCGACCAACACCCTATTGTACCACATGAACAACAACATCCGTACGCTCCGGAGGGTACGGACGACGCACGCCAAGTTCACGACGCTCAACCAGAGCCTGGAGGAGAGTGGCGGTGTCGCGCCACCGCCCATTCATGACAGTCATGAAGACCTCGACGATGTGTTGGACGAGCGACCGTGGAAGCCAACCGGTGCAGGTATCGACATGGGCGGAGAGAACGGCAACGATTGCTTGCATTGGATGGGGAGCAAGGTCCTGGAACATGCTGGTTTTCAAGGGACGTCGAAGATGGCGCTGGACGTGCTTGCGAGTGTCACCGCGGAGTATCTCCAGAACGTTGGTCGAACGATCCGGTTCCTGTGCGACAAGTACGGGAACCAGATGACTCCCGAGGTGAGTCCCTGCTGTCAATCTTATTCGCGCCGGATCTAATAGGTCGGGCTAGGAACTCATTCTGCACACACTTTTCGAGAGTGGCATCACGCAAATCAGTGACCTCGAGCGGTACATCAAAGACGACGTCCTACGCTACGGTGGCCGGTTAACGGAGCTCGAGAAGAAGCTGGGTAACGCATACCGGGAAGCGGTCAGTTGTCATGTATATCGCTTACAAATGCCCGTACCTAATACGTGTCTCGCAGACAACCGAGGAAGCCTGGGATGACGAAGCCCTGTTCCGCATGGAGGGCGAGGAAGAGGACGGCGAATTTGTCATGTATGTGCCTCGACATTCAGCTATCGTCCGTGCTTACATTATCTATCTCCAGGGGCAACTTCGCAGATTCTTTCGGAGAGGATTTCCTCGGTCTCAAGGAGCTCGGTATTGCGGATGAGTTCGGGCTTTCGAGTCTCAGCGTTCCCAAGCGGCTGCTCAAGGGGAAGAAAGGCATCAAAGAGGATCCGTCAGCGTACGTGTTTCCCCGCGTTGCCGTCTACCGATCCACTGACTGCTTCATCGCTACAGCGCGAAGCCTCTCGAACCACCTCCACCTTTCCCGCCGCCTCCGCCATTTATACCCCTGGATTCGAATACAATCGACGACCAGATCGGCCTACTCAAAGGATTCTATCAATCTCGCATCGCCGAGGTATCCTCCGCGCTCGTCGCCCCTCCTCCGCCAGCCCTGGCAGGTCCAGGCCTCCCACCTCCCCTGGCAGCCCCAGGGTCCATCAACGGTTTCTCTGCGACCTCTCTCCCCTCCATGCCTGTCAACCCGGCCCCAATCGACCCCTCCTTCGGTCCGTCTGCACCCGGACCCGCAGAGCCCGCTCAGGTCATCATCCTCCCAGACGACGCTCCCAGTCTTGCGCATACGAAGATCGGCCCGCTCGGGACGATCAACAAGGCCGCGCCCGCCGCGAGCACGGCGAAGAAGAAGAGCAAGGCCAAGCCTCCCGCGCCCACCCCTAGTCTCCCACCTGCGGATGGAGACGCGCCTCCGGCGACCCCGGGGCCGTTACCTCCGCCTCCGCTGATGCACTCGTCGAGCACGGGAGGCACGAGCGAGTCGAAGAAGGGCAAGGGTGTGGGCACGCCGAGCAAGAAGAAGGCGAAGGTCGAGCCGTTCCCGCCTGTCGTCATGGCGAGCGCTTGAAGCTCGACGGCTTGCGTTACCGCGCGATGTTCCATCCCCGACGCCGTCATGCGGTTTATTGAGAGCCATGGTCAATGGTTCTTGTCCACCGAGACGCGAGATGCGGCACCCGGTATGCGATCGTCCTGATATTGTATGTAGTGTGTTCTGGACTTCCATCATTGGATCATACTGTATGTATCTGTATCATTATCAGATTTTCCCGCTTGTACATGACAGATAATGTCTTCGGACCATCGTCGTTTCCTACAGCATAAGGCTGGGACATCGCACTGTGAAGAACGATGGAGGAATTCAGCGATCGGGATGATAGCCCAGTATCCATGGGTCGCGTGCGATTTGGCCCTGGCAATGCAACATGGAGACGACACAGCAGAGGAACGGCTGTGCTTTGTGCTCTTGCGACCAACTCGCGACAGACGGCCGACCAGGTGGAGCAGGGTGGAGCAGGGTGCGTTCATCGATGGCAGCAACATGGGAGGTTGATCCTCGGCGTTTTGGGAGTAGCGGAGGCACGTTGAGAACATACCAAACTGGCTGTAGAAACGGCACAGTGGGGTACCAAATGAAATCGGAGATAGCGCCACAGCTTAAGATTACAAGTCCAACACTAGATAGCGGAAAGCGTCGAAAGCACGAGCTGCAAGGCGCGTCAGCCATGCGCAGATGCGACATGGACAAAAGGCGACTTACATAGCGAGGGGATGGGGGTTATCATGCAACAAGGCGCTTGAGGTGGTAAAGACCTTCCCGAGCCACAGCGACGGTGTCGTAGACGACTCTCTCGGAGGTCGTTTCCGTCCTCGAGCGTAACCTCCAACGTAGAAGGGGGTTATTCAATCCCGCCCGTATGCTGCCGAACATCGCCATAGCATCCCGAGCATCGACCCGAGCCGCAGGATCTGACCGTTGCATCGCATCCACGAGGGGCTGGAGGAAGTCAAGGCCGTGATATACCTGCAAAGCGTGTGAATACTGGCAGAGTGGAAACGATGAAGCTGCGGTTGTACCTCTAAGAACTCCTTCAGGAAGAGGTTGCCGAGCGCCCATACATCGACCTTGTAGGCATCGTACGGTACATCTCCCGACATCTCCGGAGCCTCTTTGTATCGGCCGATCACGCCTGTTGCTTGCGGGGGAATGCCCTCCGGAAAACGGATGGAGATGCCGAAGTCAATGTAGAAGTAGCGTACAGGTTGCTCGAGTCGGGATAAAGGAGTGACTTCATAGACAGCATTTTCCGAGAATTTCCACCGCACGGGATGGTGGCCCTTTGGGTACAGGGCTCGTCCATCCATCATAACGTTCGGAGGTGCTATGTCGCTTGAGCGTCAAACCGTATAGTTAGATAGTGAAATATGGAAGACAAGAGTCCTCACCGATGCGCTATGCGATTCTTGTGTAGAAATTCGAGGCCCTTTATCCCATATATGAGACTGAGCGATACAACGGACTGAAAAAGCTGGGCTAACCTCGAGCGCTTGGGAGACGAAATCTACAACCTCCCCAACCGCCTCAAAGTCAGGTTCATTGAACGGCAGCAGGTAAGGCATAACGACCAAAGCTCTTTGTGGCTCGAATGGGTCCTGTAGAACTTCTAAGATGGGAATACAATGATTGTCGGGAGCACGGATTGATGTTAGGAACCGGCCGATGTCGATTTCTTTAGTTCCTTGGTGTGTGCGCTTAACAGAAACACGCTGGCCATTTTGAACACGAATGGCGTCGATGACGTTGAAAGCCTACATGATCCACGTCTGAGTAGAATTCAGAAGCGCATGACGAACGGTTCACGTAGGGCCACTTACGTTAAGCGAGATTGAATCCTCGCAGTAGGTTGGGTTCAAATTTGTGTGATCCCATGACGGTTTCCAACCAGGTTCATAGCGGGGCCTTAACTTGTAACCCCTCTTGCTGAGAAATTGTTGTCGTTTCTGCCAATCGACCTCAGCAGGCAACAAGTCATAGACACCCTGGCGGGTGAGCTCGGCCTCGACCTGTTCTCGTTCGGGACCAAGATAAGCATAGCGGGGCAAACTGCTCATGAGTCGAGGGGCAGAATATAATATACTCCGTGTGTTATGAGGGCTATGAGGGTTCCACAGGGGCTGATACCGAAGATTTTGGGACGCGGTCAGTACTTGGTGGTTGTGGTCGGCAATCGTCAGCCTGTTGATCTACAAGCGCCCATTTGGGGCCCACCGTGGATCTCCGATCGCCAACACGCCTCTTCCACGCGCTGTGACTTTCTGCTGACCGTCAGCATCTCCGCTCCTTGCAAGCGCATTTGCACTGGTCGTGCAGCATGTCCTTGCCACGCATCTGCGCCTTTCTCCTCGATAAAATGCCCTTCGCATCAGACATGCCTCCTCCCGACTCCCAGCTTTCCTGGCACCCCGCTACTCCAAATATCGTGTTCCTCGGACCGAATCAAGTCCCTCAAGGCAAGCATCTACATCCGTAGCATGGCTAGCGGCTTCGATATCTGGGGCGTTATTGCCAGTGTTATTGGTCTTCTGAGTCTCTTCCAGTTTATCGGGGCTGTGATCAAGAGCCGACTTCCTCGAGAGCACCTCCGCACCTTCAATGCCACACTCGAGGAAACCGAGAGTCTCTTGCGCTCTGTTGAAGAAGAGGGACTCTTTGACGATGATGGCGGACGGTACTTATCCAGTGCAAAGATGAAAATCGCAAAGTGAGCGCTTTCTGTTTCGTTGCACCATGAAAGGCAAATTGACCACCTATCAGTGTGTGCAAGCGTGCCAGATGTTTGCAAGGGGATGCGTTCGCAGCGCAGACGTTGAAGCAAGAAATGAAACAGTGGTGGAGTGGACTTTCAGGAGAGATCATGGTGTGTTGTGCCGATTTGAAAGCTCTTAGAGCTCAAGTTTCTGTGCGTCTTCCCTTCAATAAGTTCTTTAGTGTTCGCTCGAATGACACGATAATCAGACCACCAGCAGCGAAAGACGAAAATCGTTAGCGCAATATAAGAAGGAGCTTCCTGTAGGCGATGCTCCACTGCCTGGTACGTCTGTTACGAGGAACCGCGATCCTACGGAAGCTCACGGGTCCTGTGTGCCTGCAGTCCCCCAGTCCGCCGATGGGATCATATTAGAATCGTCATCTGGGACGAACGAGACCACTACTGAAGACGGCTTCAAGGCCCAGGGTCGCGAACCCGAAGAACGGAGGGAGGGTATACCCGCATCTGACTATCAAGAGCAATCGCCCGTTACGCTCCCGCCGACGGAGGGCTTCGCCCCGTCTCGTTGCCGGTCAGATTCCACAGACCCGCTCCCCACATACCACCGCCAGAGCAGTCTCCCACCGTATGCGTCCTCTCCCCCTTTGACGGCCGCGGTCCTCACGCGGTACACCGTCACCTCGGTCGACCCTGCACGCACGACGCGTAAGCTCGTCAAGGCGTACCGGCAGAACCTCATGGTGCACAACGTGCCCTGGCAGTCCCCGAGAGCACAGCCTCTTTCTCATGGAATGTCTGCCGCTGCCTCTGCCAGTGCAGTAGACCGCCCATCGAATGCGCCACGTCATTGGAAGCTCTTGGAGGCGAGGACGAAGTCCAGGCTTCGCCCATACGTTACACTGTTGCACGGGACGACCTCCACAATACTTCCACATGCCACGACCGCCGTTGACGCCTAATGCATCTGTGGCTCCCGGCAACGATGCGGTCTACACTAACGAGGATCCTATGTTAGTGTGGGGTCAATAATCAACCTCCATGGACGTTTGCATTCTCTTCTTCATCAATGCGTGAACGTCACACGCGCCTATGTATCACCATTGTATTTATGCATTTTGGTGTCTATACTGCCGCAGTTCGGACGAATAGCGTGATACTGGAAAACACGTCATGGCGCTGTAAGTAGCAATATCCTGCATCCCATGATACTTGGGAACGAGGATCGCCATTTTCAGTTTGAAAGTCGGAACACTGATTTAGTTTTGATAGCGATCGCTTCGAAGCAGAAACGTTGCAAGGCGTACGCTACGCAGAACACGGGGCCGGTTCTACCGTCGACTCGACTGCTACACATACCCCCACGAGCCTCGCGTACGTGCACTGTAATGCAGTGACAATCAACAATGGCGGCTGGACCGCTTCACCAGTCATCCTACCGAGCCGAACGAGATATCTCGCCCATGGGTTCCGAATCTCTCGAGTGTGTATCCGTTCAACTTGATCGGCCGACCGGCATCTGAACGTTTCTCTTTATAACGAAGCCGCGCTACAACAGTGCATGCCAAGCGCTAGGCCCGCGGGCAGCATGAATTTGGCGATCGCCATGTCGGTGTAGCGTTGAACGAACCTAAAGCAGCTTTTCCCCATGGAGTGGTTCCTCATCATCGTTTCCTGGTACGCGAGTCCTTTTCCGTCTCAGAACCGTGGTCGGAGTTGATGACTCGGATGCAAGTCCTCATGCCAGATCGGTGTCCCCCTGGTGTTCACGGCGTTCACGTCCCAACCCGGGCCACATGTGCAAGTGTGCGCGCCAGGCATGACGCTCAGACAACGCCGTACCCTCGCGTTTCGGCTGCCTGCAGCTGCAGTCGAATACGTATGTTCTAGCAGCATGTTTCTGATAGCCTTCCGAGCCGTTGACGTGCTCAATCCACCTCCCGTCGACGTGTTTCTCCATGAGGCTCAGGCAGGACCCTCAGCGGTAAGGGGAATCATTTTCTTGCTTATGAACGAGCGGATCCCAGCTCCACTGCGTCAGATATCCTCCCGCATTCAACTTCTACGCAAGCTTCTTATCCCTCTCCCGTCCCGCATCCAACGTCATGTCCGCCCTTGACTTATACCTGACTGCCGTCTTCCTCATTGGAATATGGGCCGTGATCCCTCTCTTCTGGATGCTCGTTCAGAAGCAGCTTCCATCCAAGAAGGTTTACGCCCTTGTTGCCGCACTGCAAGAGGCCGACGATGTCTTTCGTTTTTCCGAAGAGGGTGGACTTCTGGATGTGCTCTCCGCCATGGACCTTCATGCCCGACTGGTTGTGTGAGTCACAATGCACCCGGGCCCTTTACCGCTTCGCTACTGACTCATCCTGTCCTCACATACAGCCTCCATGACCGGGCGGACACTCTATGTGTGTGTGCCTTTCAGGCGACGACCTTGTGGCAAGACTTGATGAACATGCGTCGCGGGCTTTCGCACGAGATGGCTCGCCTCATCAGGGACGTGAAGGCGCTCCGTTCTCGTATCTCCGTACGTCGCGTCCTCGTGCTAGTGATACCCAGAGCTCGTATCCCGTTGTGATTCCTATGTAACATTACTCTACAGGCCGTCAGCTACGTTGAGCTTCAGAAAGTGCAACTCCGAACAGTCGATGGGAAGGAAGTCGTCCAACTTCTTTATGAAGCGACAACCGAGTCCTTGTCAGCACCTCCTCTGGCGTCGAACTCCGTACTGTTCGCTCTTGCTACTCCCGATGCCTTTCGAGTCCCTGTCAATACTCATGAGAAGGTGGGAATTGTCGCGGTCTGAAGTTCTAATAGTAATAGTATCCTGCTTGGGTGGATGGGAGCGGAGGCGAGTTGGATGTGGTTTGCCGTGGGCCTCCGCGCGTCATGACAGGCTATGGTTCACAGTTACGTTGGAGACGGATACTTATGCTATATCTAACTCCGTAAACGTAGACTTCCTGTATGTGCAGTGCCGTGTTTTCATCTCTGTGTCGCCGTGGCTATCCCCGGAGATTCCGGGTCGCCTTATTCGTTCTTTATTCCTTATTAATCGGATTATATGTGCCCGCCGTATTACGCCCATTCATTTTAGGGCAAGCATCTTCCGGACAGCTTCGCTTCCACCCTCTCGCGCGATCGGGAGTGGAGTGACATCAAGCCTCAAGCCAAGCAAGGGAGGGAGCTGAAGGAAAGGTGAAGGGCGAGGGCGTCGGAAATTAAGCAGAATTGAGGTGCGACCGAATGACAATGACCAGAGGACTGGAGTAGAGACACGCGGAGTGTAGGTTGTCGGCATCGCTGCGCCAACGCCCAAGCAGTCGAATCTCGTCTTCGGAATAGCCCGGACGACGCAGCCCCGCGACGAAAGCTGAGGCTGCAGTGCTTCTCAATGCCTGTGCTGATTGTTTCGAGGAAACCGGCAGTTGGTATCCAAGCCACTTTCCATGATACTGGCAGCATCAAGTTTCGAATCCGTATCCATCGCCCTCTAGTCCCACCATCGAACGTACCTCTACGAGGTTAACCCCAACATTATACCGCTGTAAACAGCGATTAGCATCCCAGTCCTCGATGGCAATCCGTGAGAAACTCACGCCTCGTACGGCCGCGGGCACCTCTTGTACCAGTACCCCTGCTGGTTGATCATGGAGGGCTTCGCCTTGAAATAGCGCACCTCCACCTCCACCTCCAGCCCTTCCCGCCGCAGCACCTGTTCGACCTCTCTCCACTCTCCGTCGTCGTCGTCGTCCTCCTCCTCCTCCTCCTTCTGGGGTCGCACGACGATGAGCCGTATACCTAGATGTGCGAGTCTCACCAAGAGCTTTGTGGTATCCCGGACAGTCAACTCGCACTTGACGAGGACCACGGTCGCGAGATCGGGAAGTAGGTCCAACCCTTCGCCGATGGAAGCCGACCCCGCTGCGAGGAACGCGTCCCAAACATCTCCCGGCGCCGCGCACTTGTGCAGCACGACCGTGTGCAGGTGCGGCATCGCGCGGGCGAGCTCGCCCAGGAGCGGCTCGGAGCTCGGTGCCTGGTCGATGCGCAGGACGCGCATCTCCTCCAAGGGGGCATAGTGACGGAAGGTAGAACGGATGAAGTTGTCGAAAGATTGGGCGGTGAGCGTGTCCGCGTCGTAATACGTGCCGTCGATGATCCTGTACTCGAGGTTGAAGTTGAGGGGTGGCTCGTGTTCCATGTCGACCGTGTACCCGGCGCTCGTCGACCGGTTGTATGGCCCGATCCACTTCGCGAACGCGTCGTCGAGCGCGTCGAGGCTGCCCGCGATGCGCTGATAGTCGCAGAAGCGGATGCTGAGGGACTGGAGGCGGGCGAGCAGGGGGAGGATGTGTGGGGATGTCAGCTCGAGCACCAGCGTCTTGTCGATGTCGAGGACGGGGCGCATGTCCGTCTTGCCGTAGTCGGCATAAGGTTCAGTGTGCCATCGGTGCGTGATGACTTCGGCGCACTGGAGGACCGTTGGGGACGTCCGGAGGTGGCGGAGGACCACGGAGGCTTTCTGAGTGGACATAACCAGCTTGAGTGTCCGGACTCGAGGGAGATGGAGAGGCTGAGCCTCAGCCCCGCGGGGCAAGAGAGCAGCGTCGACAGGCATCGGGGGATCCTTCAGCATGAGAACCTCGAGGTTCGGCGAGCCCCTCAAAGCGTCAAAAAGTGTGCCATCTCGTGGTCCGCAAGATCGATAATCGGTGTCGTAACACTCAGCTATGAGCCGCAGGAACCGAAGATTGCGGTAGTGCTGCGGGGAGTAAGGGAATCGTACTTCCTGCAGCGTCAACGCCCGCAACTTGTCTACCCGCCCTGATATCGGAGGGGCAATTGCGTCGATGGCGCGGGAATTGAATGAATGAAACTCGAGGATGCGCAGGACAGGCCAGTTTCTATCGAGCCAGACGTTTTTGCGCTGGCCGGTCGGGTCATGGATGTGGACGTCGAGGCGCTCAACGGACTGGGCGTTTGCGAAGATGGCCTTCCTAGCCTTCTTCTCGTCTTCGTAGTGGATGTGGACACAGAGAGGGTGGGCGCCGGAGTATTTGATGGCTCGAGCGATGCCGTTGCGCGGGAATGGGCGTGCGTTGAAGTCGGCCCAGAACTTAGGATGAGCGAGGCAGAGGTCGCGCCAACGGCGGCAGATCTCTATGACGTTCAGCTTCTCCTCCAGCTCGCGGCCACATGCGTGCTGCAAAATGGAAAGGAGAAGCTCGTCGGAGAGGCTATTGATATTGATGAACGAGTTGCGGAATCGCCGTAGCTTCCCCTCAGCTCGGTCCAGAAAGCGCGTCATAGTCTCTCGAGCTTTCTGCAGCTGACGGCACATGTCGTCGAGCAACGTCAACGCATCCTTGTCATTCCTGGCTTTTGGCCTACACAGCAGAACGTGAATAATGCGTCTTTCCACAACAATGAAAAGAAACGCACGCATGATTCCTGGGAGTGTGAACCTCGACATAATTGGAGACATAGTCTTCGATTACTTGGGCGCGGCGAAGCAAGTCGTCTTGTAAGAGAGTCAGTCCGTCGACAGCACCGTTTGACGAGGACATGGCGAAGGTCTCTGTCCAAATTGCGTATCACGTTGTCGGAGTCTGGAACCCACGAACATGTGGCTGTCAAGCCTTGAAACTAGTTGCGGCCATTGCCGGTGCAGATCGCATCGTGTCTTTTGCGGTGCACATCATCGAGTGTTGAGAGTTTTTCAGATGGACGTAGTCGAATCAAGTCCAATGGGCGATAAAAGGACATAGTTTGGATGTGGCTTGTGCGTTTCCGGTGGCATGAGAGCGCAGAACAGTGGAACGGCGGCCAGCATGGCGGGTAGGGGAAAGGACAGGCACGGTACAGCAAGAGCCTAGAGGCGAATTCGAAGGAATCGGCAAAAGGCACAACCCAGGATACAATCTACAAACGTCATCCAGCAGATTGTGAATCATCGTCGTAAGCACATACCCTAAGTTGACCGTAGCTGTTCAGTGCTAGGCAAGCTCGCTGTCGCCGGTCCGCGAAAGCACCTGCCTAGACAGCACTTCGGCTCGCCGTTGATGCTCCTTATCCCTGACTTCCTACTTCTTCAATTGGGAGCCTCTATTCCTAGATGACACGCCCAACAACCACCCCATCAAACTACCAATCAACTTTTGAGAGGTTCTCCGCCTTCGACTTCGCCTTCCCGCTGTCCCCGAGCTCCGCAGAACCAGAAGCGTTACAGGACGTCGGAATGCGGAGCACGCATAGCTTGAGCTCCTCCTCCGTCAACGCTCGGGGACCTCGTCGCTGCCCGCATCTCCGTACCCGACCCGTATCCTTCGACAGACGGCGCCAGGCTCTCGCTTATCGCGCCTCGGTCGTGTCGACGTTGAGCAGCGCGCACGATGGGCAGCAGAAGCACTTGCGGCGCTGATATGACGGGCTGGGTCGCGGGGAGCAGTAGCAGCAACGGGGGCGACAGGCATGCGGATGTCGCGCGGGGCGACTCGCGAACCTAGCGAGGGTGTAAACGTGCCATACCACGCCAACTGAGGACGTCGGAACATGTGGAGATAGCGGGTGTGTTCCAGCGACGCTGTGGAACGGCTTGGTGAAGGGGGCTCGTCCGACTACTCCTTGCGATTTGGGAGGTGGCAGACGCTGTAACAACGGATAGTGCGGAGGACGCGCAGCCCGTCAGCGGGCTGCCAGGCCGGCGTGATGGGAGAGGAAAAATCCGAGTGGGCGCGAGAAAGGGTGGACAACCGGGGAGCGGGGCAGCGTAGATGGAGTCGACGACCGGGATGATGCTGCGGCCCAGTCGGGTATTGACTACGCTGGACGGAGGAGCGGTGAGAAACGTGCGAGCGACGCGGATTCACGTTTCGCTGCTTCGCGCTGCTCCTTGTTGTTGAGAGGCTTCGCACTGGGGAACCAGGCGCACCCGAGGGTAAGGTATTTGCACGCAAGACGGCAACCTATCTACGAGAATATCGTGCCGAATGATCCAGTGACGAACGAAGAGCACCATTTACAAATGGAAGTGGCGGATGCCCGGTGACAATACAGTATATAACGAATGCATTGTTGTTCTGTTCGCCATCGTCCGGCAAGAACTCGAATGATGACGGATATACGATAAAAATAAATAGTGCGAGAGAGCGATGAATGTATACGGACAAGGGGGAAAGAGAGAAAGGCGCACCATTCACGAGATAAATCGGACCTCCAACGACAAACTTGTTGTTGCACCTAGGGCTCCATGAACGCACTCTCGCATTTAGGTACGTCTCGGACAGGACGAGGGGCTCCATTACTCCACCAGATCGCTGTGCTTGTGCTTGAGCTTGAACGCCTGAATCGCCTTCATAGAGCTCAGTTGAACATAGAGATGATGATTTGACGACGTTTGAGAGCGGAAGCGAGTGCGAAAGGTACGAACAAGTATAAAATATCGGCGAGAGTGTAGCTGGCAAGCGCTGGAGACTGGCAGCGCCGGCCTAAGCGAGGAGGCGCGCGTACAAGCGTCTATTCCCCTGTGACCGTTACGACAGGAATCTGGCCAGAGATAACATCAAGTGCGGAGGGGACTGCGCTCGGCTGTTGTCCTCTGTGGCTGACGCCGTGGTCCCTCCACCGGAAGGATTATTCCACAGCACAGAGTAGTTAATTCGCCCTCGGAGGCGACGGATTTGACAGGAAATCGAGTACTGCACAAATCCTTTGGGACCGAATTTCGATATTTCCGATGGTTCCTGAGTTGTCGAAATGGAGCGAGACAAAAACCCATTAAACAGAAAAGATGGCCCAAAGAGTCTCAT
>BACB01005079.1:0-49725 GCA_000338015.2 Ganoderma multipileum BCRC 37180 | reverse complement strand
AACCCGCCGCAAGATAAAGATGCTCCTGATGTGGTGCATAGACTCCCCGATGAACGGGAACTTTTCGGCGTTGTCTCTCAAGTCGCTATCAGGTGCCACATCTGTGGAGGCAAGTGCACTCAAAGTACCGTATGTAACCATCTCCATTGCTCCGCATCTGCTGACCTAAGATATGCTTGACAGTCTGATGGTCGTGATGGAGGGTTGTCAATCTTGCAGGCTCAAGTCCTCAGTGAGTTGGAGTTTGTCCGAGGTCACAAGGAGCACGTCCTTATAGCAAGTCTTTACGATAAACTCAGCACAGCATACTCCAGCAGCTCAGTCTTATTTTCTCATCATCCTTTGAGCATGGAATGGATGTGAAAACATCTTCACAGTGTAGTACAGGCAGGTGTTCCTCAGCGAGACTTACAGGCGATCTTGATGGGACTACAAGCGTTGACAACGCCATCATTGTCCCCAACGCCGCCAGCGCCAGTGTCTCGCACCTGTTTTGTATATCCTGCACCCCCATCGTATACCCAACCTCCTTCAATGCCAAGCCCCGTCAGTTGCTCCTAACCTCCCTATCCCTCATATCTCATGGTGTATGAACGGCCTTGGCAAGGGTTGATGGATGTGCTTCACCCTCTTCCGGTCTCCTCTGAAACCCATGCCGCTGCCGTCCCGGCCACGAGGTACGTGTCAGGGCCAGTGGTGTAGCAGTAGTTTTAGCCTCTATTGTACTGAATGTATGTATATTGTAGAGTGTCCTTTGTACTCATACTGGCTTACCTGGGAAATAAAATGTTCTTTTGCCTATAATCTACTGCCTCGGAGTGCTCTGATATGAATTTGGGGTGTGCTTGAGTCCGCCTCGAGAGCTTGGCACCTTGAGTGCCCTCAGGAGCCCCGAGGCGCTCCGAGGCGCCCTAAAGCTGCCGAGGCTGAGTGGCTTCTTCCTGATGGAGGCTATTGGTCGCCTTTATGCTGCCTCTGGCACGCGTTGCCCCAATGGGCCAGGATGGGCCACAGTTCTGTCCGAAGGTTTCGTATGCCTCGCTCTTTTTGGTCAGACTTCTGCAGTCTCACTGACAGTTCTGTCAAATAGCACCCCATCCGCGATTTACCCACACCCTACAACGTCTTGTCATGCAGGTCCTTTGCAAGCTTCCAGCAGTTGTCTGACTTGAACCTCTTATTTTCCTCAGACCCTCTCCCATCGCAACTTGTGATGCAACTTTTCACTCACCCGAGTCCATCGTCCTTGAGCTGACCCTGATCTCCCTTCTCGTGCCACAGCAAATCATGAGGGCACGTATTCAGGAGGCATCTCCTCAAGGTCGCTGGCCAGTCGGTCCAGGTTTAGGATGCTTACTTCCCTGGACATCCATATTGTTCATGGGAACATGAGCTTGTAGATGGCTATGGAAGACGCGAAAGAGATAAAGTTTCCCTACGTATGCAGACTCCGCGTGCTCTCCCAACTTCCAAGTCACCCGTTGTTCATGGCCAATGGTGCATGCGATATCACTCTTTAGTAGACTGTGCACTGCTCTGGGCGGCCCTTATTGTCCCTAACATAAGCAGCGAGACCTGTAGCGGTCAGGTACCGACTTTGCGGCAATGATTGGGTCTCTCGCACAGCATCGGTGGAAAGGATCTCCTTGTCCAGGACTGCTGCACCCACGAATAGTAAGTACCACCACAGAGATATGTAGTGGTCGTATGAGCCCTTGTTCAATTACTAATATGACTGATGTAGATAGAAAATCAGAATGAAGATAGCACCTGGATGGCTCTGGACGGCAGAGCACATATCAGGTACTGTGGCGTTCTCCAGTACTGTAGCGCTTCACGGTGATACCTTCAAGCCGGCAAGCTGATGTAAACTGTGCCTGACTTCATACCGTAGATCCCCGCAACTTTTCACCTCACGCATCTGACCCATATGAGGTACACCCTCAAACCTACCCACCGAATGTCTGATATTGACAACCCCAAGTGTGCGATCTCTGGTTCTTCGTCTGGGAACGACTGGTGGCGCCAGCTGAAGTACTGTCAGATCAGATCTGGCAGGTACGCAGACCTTTCTCAGGTATGTATGTCGTCAACATCCTTATATACTCCCTACTGTATCATACAGATTTCCTACTTCGTTCACTCATACGCATCTCCTACAGCATGATGTCGTTCTACACCATGCCGACTCACTCTTCACGAACGCCGATTGGAGCAATTCACCAGATGGCTGCTTTGCATCGGTCATGCTCCGGCCCATACGATGCAGAAGAACTAGAGGGACAAGAGTATACCGCCTTTCGACAATGTTGCCACATTGAGTGGCTTTGTGACTTCGATCCTCAGTAGGTCTTTATATTTCGGATAAGGTTTTACATGTCGCTGACTGCATTGTATCAGAGCCTTTCGGCACCACGTTCGTACCGGCATTCCGCGCGCGCACGTTGCATTACTGGGGAGGCTACCCTCATACCTTCGATGGCGTCGACAGGCCCGGGATGTCGACACACTCTGCTACAGGTTGCGGCCGTTAGTCCTCTTCATGGCAGCTGGTATTAGCGACCTGTCATTTAATGATGAGGGTAACGGGTTGCACCGATTACACCTCGAACTGTATCCTCTGGTTTAGCGAGATGTTCTTGGGCTTCATGTGCGCGTGCAAGGAGTGCCGGAAGGGGTTCCGCAAGACCATATCAGAGCACGACGAGAGCGACGAGTACTGCCCTCAGGCTCACCGTGACAACCATTACGTGAGTCTGCTTGTAGTCGTACTGTCGACTTCCCCTTTTCGACCCCTAGAGCTTCGCCCATAAAGATATCCATCTGGCTTTCCAACATCCCTTTGAGGCTTGACAGCAATTTTCAAGAAGATCGCCGGACATGAACCTCCCGGTGATGGTAGTCCCGAGTAAGACGCCTCACTCCCACCGCGCTCGAGAATCCCAGGTCAGTTCGTCTTCCACTTCTCAGAGCGATGCCGCTGAGCTGTCCGCTCGTGCTAGGGAAGGATGGACCATGTGTAGTCTGCCTTTGTGTTCTGGCCGCAACGTGGCAGATGGCACCGAGAAGAGGTTGCGAACATAGGCCGCGTTCGTCGTGAAAACGACTTATAGCCAGGGGCAAGCAGGGACCATGCAGCGCCGACTCGCACGCACAGCCTCACGCATCGTTCGTGACTGACTTCCAGGTTGCCTATCTTCCCGCAGAGAAGTACAGAGGTACAGAGGCTACGAATGGGCGTCGCGACGTCTTTGAGTTTGCATTCCGGCGCCGGAGCTGCGACACCACGGCGGCTCCCGGAGAACCGAGCAACGTCGCGAAGGATGTGGTGGTACACACTGGAAGGCACCCTAGATCTCGCGATGAGGGAATCTGCTGGAAGACCTGGTATAAACGTGCGGGATTGGAAGTCGAGCTCGTCCCTTAAAGCCCCCTCCGTCACCACGTACGAGAGTCCATCCTGGGTGGAGACATAGAGGATGTCGGACGAGTCCTACGCGCAACAGCTTGTATCCGCTTACCCTCGACTGTAAGTTCCATACCGCCTGCCGTTCTTATCCCAGGACTATCTGCTGACCACATCCTCCGTAGGCTTGTCGAGAACTACTGCATTCTAGCGTCGAGCGGTAAGTCTGGGCGATCTCGCAACCTTGTTAATACATTGACGGGACCATTCGAAGCGCTCCTATGGTTCGATTTTGCCTTGACGTTCCCAACGGAAGTGCGACGCATCTGGGGACGCAAATTCTCTGGCGCGACGCTCGTCTACCTATTCACGCGCTATACCGCTATCGTCGACCGAGCGCTCTTCGTCACCGAAGTCCTTCTCTGGAGCTCCAGC
The DNA here is from genome assembly GCA_000338015.2 of Ganoderma multipileum BCRC 37180. Classification (NCBI taxonomy): domain Eukaryota; kingdom Fungi; phylum Basidiomycota; class Agaricomycetes; order Polyporales; family Polyporaceae; genus Ganoderma; species Ganoderma multipileum. Next base: position 45,884 of record BACB01005079.1, on the reverse strand, counting down.
GACCAGGTGAGTATAATGTTGGCCGTTCTCCTTCGCATGGTGTTCATCGTGTTTTCCATGTTATGACAAGACGTGCAGCAGAATCGAGCGCGCAGACGACGTGATGGTCGTTCTGAACTACCTCGCCTTCTCTGGTGCGTTGCCCACCATCTGATCCAGGAGCGTTCTGACTGGGGCTTAGCCTTCACGAGTCTCCGCGTGTATGGCGTGTGGGGCCGGGACTGGAAGCCGCTTCTGTTGGTTGTCCCTCTGACACTCATCAAGCCGGCTTTGTACATCGTGAGGCTTTCGATACCTGCAACTTACTCGGTTCCCTGACATGAAGGTGCAGTATGAAAACACACACTACTCCCCAGTGCAAGGTGGAGCACCCTTCGGCTGCTTCAACGACTACACACTTTCAAATGCAACCATGGCAGAGTGAGTCTTCATCCATGTATCTGATTCTGACAATTCCCTTACGTCCTTCTTAGACGTAAGTGTAATGTGTCTAGGATGCGACTTCGAAGCTGACGCCTAAGGCGGTGCGTTACTAGTTTCCGCGCTCGCCAAAGCAGCGACAATCGCATCGGACGCCATCCTCATCGGCCTGACCTGGGTCAAGACGTTCGGCCTCAACAAGCAGTCGTCTAAAATCGGGATGCATACGCCGCTCACGACGTTGCTCCTTCGGGACGGAACGGCCTACTTCATGTATGCGTATGACATTCTCGAAGATCCGCAGTCCCTAACAGTCGTTTCAGCATCTTGCTGCTCATCCAGATCATCACCATCGTATCTAGCCAAGTCGGCTCTGTGCGTCTTCCCTGATCCCGAACGTGCTCGCGTCCTATGCTGACCGACTCCTTGCGCCCAGCAACTCGTGGTCTGGGTCGTCTGGCCCTACTTCGATCAAGTGTTAGTGGCCCTCTCTCCTCATCCCGCGTGCTTCTCTTTCCTAACACAAGTACATTGCCTAGGTTGACAGTCATCTTCCTCTCGCGCTTCATGCTCGACCTCCGCGGCCTCCACTTCGCCGACCGCCCGTCGCCCGGCATGCCCGGCGCGGGGGAGTCGACGCTCTCCGGGTCCGGGAAGGTATCTGACATCCGCTTCCACACTTCGCGCATTGTCGGGAACCTCGGTGCGACGCTCTCGTTTCCCGACCTCGAGTCACGCACCAGCATCTCCTCGCGAGGTTCAAGGCATCTGGAGATCGAGGAGGTGGCGCGCGACGGGCACGAGGGTGAATGGCCATGGTACGACGACGGCGACGAGAAGGCCGTGTACACGGACGACCCGTTCAAGGCAGGGTTACTGCCGCAGCCGCCTGTGGTAATCGACATCGTCGAGGTGGCGGAGCCGCTGAGTCCATCGAGTCCGGTGAGTGGCGATGATGTGGTCGTTTTTCTATATGCCGGACTTCGCTGACGGTGCGCGTGTGGTCCTGGATGGGCGGATAGACGTCGCCGCGTCAGGACGGCCCTCAGGCAACCTCACCGCAGTGTTTCTCGCATGTGTGAGCGAAGATCTATGGAAGCTTGGAGTAGATATAGATACTTGAAATGGTTGTACGATGGTGTCTACGTCGGCCCCAGTGGCTAGAAGGATATCTGGATGTGTATGGCTGGATATTTGGTGTGCCGCCTTGAGCGCTTAGCGTGCGAGGAGCGACATCTTCTGCTATCGCATGCAGTGTTGGATGCTGTTCTGCATTTCCACCTGGCTCTGCGCCTCGTCATCTGTGCTGCAGTGTGCAAGCGCATCCCTCGGCCATGGACTTTGGCCGATAGGATGCGCGGGAATCGATGACATCAGTCAGATCGCGCTGAGATCATGCCGTGAACGCTGTGGCACTGCCTGATGTCCATTTCCAAACATCCCTGTCCTCCGCATAGCTCTCTCTTCTCTCCTACCACCACTATAATCCGGATCCTTCTACTCTCTGCGCTCCGACCAAGGTATATAACCCCTGGATGCTCGTCGAGAAGGGTCGTTCCTGAATCGCTTCATCCAGCACACGTTTTACGACCCAACTCAACACTAGACAGAAGATATGTCTTACGGCGGAGTGAGTCTTGTGTCACACTCCTTGTTGCGCGACTGGAGGAAGTGAGCCGCGAGTTGCTCACGGGTGCGGTAGGGATACGGCCAAGCTCCAGGATACGGCGGCGGACCTGGCTATGGCGGCGGATACGGTGGCCCTCCGGGGTACGGTGGCGGCGGACCCGGACCTGGCGGCTTCGCGCCTGGGCCCGGTGGCCCTCCTCCCGGTGCGGACCCCCAGTACGTTCTCAAACCTCTCCTCGTCGCGGGCCATCCACGGCGCATGTACTCACCCATTGCACTCCGCGTAGGTTGTGGAGCTGGTTCTCGGCCGTCGATACCGACCGATCAGGGCACATCACCGTGCACGAGCTTCGTGAGCTTATCCCGTCTTCTACCCTTCTGTGTGCGGGGCTAGTAGCTGACGCGATGTTCTGGGGATCGCAGAGAAGGCTCTCATTAATGGAGACTGGACCCGTGCGTACTATGCCGCCGCTTCGCCGATGCGCGCCTCGGTGCTGACGCGCGATGATCCTTGAATCTTGGTAGCGTTCGACCTTGACACCGTGAAGCTCCTTATGTCGATCTTCGTGCGTCGCCCGCCCCTCCTTCATCCTCGCGCGGTACTCATATAGACATGTAGGACACGGACCGGAGCGGGACGATCGGGTTCAACGAGTTCGCAGGGCTGTGGAAGTACATCAAGGACTGGCAGAACGTCTACCGGCACTTTGACCGTGACCGTTCGGGCTCGATCGACGGGCAGGAGCTCCAGGAGGCCCTCCGGCAATTCGGGTACAACCTCTCCCCGCCGCTCCTTCGCCTCATCGAGGCCAAGTACGGTGAGCGTCCCTTCTGCCTTCTCCTTCCCTCCTTCTTCCTTCCTCCCACACTGCCTGCCGCTTCCACTTCGATTTGCCGGATGGCTAACCGGTCTCCCCTGACGGGGTAGACGTTCACCAAGGCAGCGGCCCCCGAGGCGGCCCCGGCATGCCTCCGAACGCGAGCGGGGGGATCACGTTCGACCGCTTCGTGCGCGCGTGCGTCGTGGTGAAGCAGATTACGGAGTCCTTCCAGAAGCTCGACACGGACCGCGACGGCTGGGTGCAGATCAACTACGACCAGTTCATGCACACCGTCCTCTCCCTCCCGTGAGGCGTGAATCCTGGGCGCGGAGGCACGTCGTGCAGGCGATGAGAACGATTCGAGTCTGAACAGGGACGAGGAGGTTCTTTTGGGTGTAATTATTACAAGCTACCATCGCGAGTGGAGGTTCGCCTTTTTTGCATGTTTATCATTACGTGTCTATTTCGTGGATTTGTCTATCGATGACTTAAGCAAGCGACGCCTCCAGCACTGCATGCGATAGCGGAAATTGCAAGATATTATTCCTGACCATTCGCGCTGACGTGGAACGGGCTCTTTCGACCGGATCCGGGTATCCTTCTAGACAATGAATGCAAGAGTAGCGTACAAGCTTTTCAACAAACTACAGGTCCACTCAACACCTCTAGAATTTTTCACTCATACATGTGAGAAACATTGCGATGAGGATCCCTGCGATCCGCCCCGGGGCCGATATGACGTCTATCCACAAGTCAGTGAAGCCAGGCACACCGAAAAGGAACGGCATCACCACTCACAGGACTCAACCCGTACGGACTCAGTGGCTCCTCCAGCTCGATAATGTCCACCACCACAGGCGGCTGCGTCAGCAGCCCCGCCTTGAACGGGTCGTCCGCGTACACGGGCTTCTCGTCACCGTACCACTCCGCGCGCCCGTCGCGTTCTACCTCCTCGATCTCCACGTCGTGTTCTCGATTCCTTGATGCCCCAGAGGAGAGGCTGGTGCGCGACGCGAAGTCGGGGTACGAGAGCGTCGCGCCGAGGTTCCCGACGATGCGCGACGTGTCGAAGCGGATCTCGGACATCGATGCCTTGGCCGGCCCGGAGACGGTGGACTCTCCCGCGCCGGGCATGCCGGGCGGGGTGCAGTGGGGGTCGGCGAAGCGGATGCCGCGGAGGTCGAGCATGAAGCGCGAGAGGAAGATGACGGTCAAACTGAGTAGTACGAGGACACCCTGTTAGCGGACAGACAAGGGGAGGGGGGAGAGAGGTTGACTGACACTTGGTCGAAGTAGGGCCAGACGAGCCAGACGAGGATTTTCTGGGCGCAAGTGACAACAATCCGGTCAGCTTGGTTGGATGCGAGCACGCTCGAGATCACGAAAAGACGCACAGAGCCGACTTGGCTGGACACGATGGTGATGACCTGGATGAGTAGCAGGACGCTAGAACAGGCGTCAGCTGCTGCCGACATTCATGGAGGTAATGTTTCTCGTCGTACATGAAGTATGCAGTTCCGTCCCGGAGGAGCAGCGTCGCGAGCGGCGTGCGCATACCGAGCTTCGACGACTCTCTGTTGATCCCGAACGTCTTGACCCAGGTGAGGCCGATGAGGATGGCGTCCGACGCGATCGTCGCCGCCTTGGCGAGCGCGGAGACTGGTGAGACGCAGCAGGCGTCAGCTTCTGAAGTCTGGCTTAGATGCGTCTTATGACCTACGTCTAGCACGGAAGTATGTCAGCGAATAGGCGTAGTAATCGCCAAGGGAGCACTTACTCTGCTAGGGTAGCATCCGAAAGGGTGTAGTTGTAGTAACACCCGAACGGTGCTCCACCCTGCAGTGGGAAGTAGTGTGTGATCTCATACTGTAGATGCATGTCAAAGAGGTGGATAAGTTACAGGAATCGAAGACGCTCACGATATACAAAGCCGGCTTGATGAGCGTGAGAGGAACGACGACCAAAAGGGGTTTCCAGTCCCGGCCCCACACGCCATAAACGCGAAGACTGGTGAATGCTAAGCCAAAGTCAGAAAAACGTTCAGTTTGACGGCAGGAAAGCGTACCGGAGAAAGCAAGGTAGTTGAGCGTGACCATCACGTCGTCCGTGCGCGAGATTATTCCGCATGTCTTGAGGGAGGAGGACAAATTTGATCAGCCTCGCGCGAAGGAGATTAGCCGACGGATCGCTGGCACCTACCTCGTTGTTAGAGTTCCATAGCAGCACTTCGGTGACGAAGAGGACCCGGTCGATGATGGCCGTATAGCGGGTGAAGAGGTAGACGAGCGTTGCGCCAGTGAATTTGCGTCCCCAGATGCGTCGCACTTCCGTTGGGAACGTCAACGCGAAGTCGAACCACAGGAGTGCTGTAAACATCCTCAGTAGTGCATTTCGAGGACAGAGATCGCTTGCGCTCACCGGTCGACGCAAGGATACAGTAGTTCTCGACAAGTCTGCAGATACCGGAGTCAGTGGACAGTCCCGCGATCAGGATAGGACGCGATATAGATATAGGACCTACAGTCGAGGGTAAGCCGCGACAATCTGTTCCGCGTAAGACCCGTCCGACATTTTCCAGCGGCTCCAGGGACGGTGCAGTCTCGTTTGTGGTAGCGGAAGGTGCTACACGGGAGGAGCTCGACTTCCAACTCTCCACAATACGGTGTCCAGCGCCGATTTATACCAGATCTTGCCGCAAGACCCGGCTTAGGAGAAACTACGGTGCCTTGCCCATGGCACCCTTAATGCGACGGCACTGGATTCCCCGATGGGCGCCGTCCGTCCGCACCCCCGGTACCGGAATGAAAACTCAACGCACCCAGAACTTGAAGAGCGTTGACGTTGACGTCGCGGCGCTCATCCTGAGCCTCCGCACTTCTCCACACACTCGCTGACAAGGCAGACGCGACTCGCAAGTCTTGCATAGAACCATGCGACAAATGTGCGAAGATCTGCCAGCAAGGACAGAGAAATCAAGCGGCGATCATCGGTGGCTGGGAAGGTTGGAAAGGGTTGAAATACCACACACGTATCCAGTGCTCGGCGACAAATCGTAGCTGGTGCGGTCCAGGTACAGTTTGCGGGGACAGGCGACTTGAAAATCAAACAGAAGCACCGTGCGGGGCTGTGCGTCCTGAGCGCCGTCGGCGGCCGCTGGTTGCGGCGGGACCACTATCTCCACGGCGAACTCGGGACACAAGGTTCACGGCCACTTTGCGGTGCCACTTGTCATGTTGCATGCAAGACACAAAACGAAGACGACAAGGATCTTGCTTCGCTAATGCCAGTGAGCAGATAGGAAGCACAGTTTTCTAAGGAACCGACCTGAGGCTCTCGAGCGCAGTGGGAGCAAGTCGCTTGACTCGGGGCTACCAGCACCGGCGGGGCTCATGTCCGGGCGATCTTGCGTTGCAATCGCGGAGAGTGGCACTAGAACTAGTACGTAGTGGTGGTGCCTTGGCCGTGGGATCTCCAACTGAAAATCCAACTTCCAGGCCCGAAGAAGTCATCGGCTGGGCGCGGGTGGGAAGGGGTCAATCTACCTAGCGTCGCACATGTACGGGGAGAGTACGCTGAAAATCGTCCTAAAGCTTTCGCAGAATGATCCAGGTGGGTTGTATGCGGGAGATCTCTAGGTTAAGGAGATGACGGTGCGAGTGGAAGCTCATTTTGAAAATAGACGCACGTTTGGGGGTAGGCAGGGCCAGAGGGCCGCGCGCGTCAGGCTGTCGAACATCTTCGTCTTTATGTGACGATACCAGCTGGAACTCTGCTGGAACTGCTGTTACACGCGCTCATCCGTCTGTTTCACATATTGAACTCCCTACATTCATAAAGCATTGGGGTTAATCCCTGCAGCATTTTCCAGCATAGGTCCATGTACAGATGCTATCGACTTATTCCTCGCTACACCTCAAGCCTCTCCCTGTCCGAGAGGTTGTTCTCGACGATTTGTGGGAGTTCGATGCGCTCCACCTCCTCAATATCCGAGCCGTGCGGGTGCGCACTACGTGACTCGCCATTGAGGGATGCTTCGTGCCCCGTCACGCTAAGGTTGCCAAGAATCCGCGACGCGTTGAAGCGGACGTCAGACATTTCCGCGGAGCTGGCTGAGATGGTCGAGTCAGCTGGGATGCCCATGTGAGCCCGACGGTCGGTGAAGTTGAGGGCGCAAGCATCGAGCAGAAAGCGTGAAAGGAGGATGGGGCTCAACCTAGTACGTATTAGATCAGTGAGCGGAAATCTGAGGTGCAGGACTCGGAGGATGTTACACGTTATCGAAGTTGGGCCAGACCAGCAAGACAAGGGAGTCCTAGATGCAACAAGATCAATACTGACATCGCATGCGGGTGCACCAATGAACGAGAAGACGCACAGTGTTTATGTTGTCGGATACAATGGTGACGATCCGGCTCAGTAGTAGGATACTGAAACGAGCGTCAGCGGTCTAGTCATAGAGATGATACATGGACATCATACACGAAGTAGGCAGTCCCATCATGAAGGAGTAGTGTCGTTAGTGCGGTGGGCATACCAACTTTGGACAAGACTTTGTGGATGCCGAAGGTTTTGACCCACGTGAGAATGACAAGGATTGCGTTGGGTGCAACCGTCATAATTGTCGCGATTTGGGTGACTGACGGAGCGTACCAGGTGTTAGTCTCCAGAGACTCTGCTTCGAACATATCCGAGTGCTTCTTACGCCTATTAGAGAGCGAGTCAGCCAATTCATGCGATCCACCCCCCGGCATACACTTACATTGGTAGAGTCGCATTTTCGGGCACGTAGGTGTTGCTACAGCCGATCGGAGCTCCAGCCTCAATAGGGTAATATTGTGTGTACAAATACTGCAGCTTTGGGTCAGAGAGCTTGATTCTCCTACGTTGCAGCCACTGAAGACTTTTACAATATACAATGCCGGCTTGGTGAGCGTCAGAGGGACCACAACCAAAAGCGGCTTCCAATCTGGTCCCCAGACACCATACACACCAAGGATCGTAAATGCTAAACCAAAATCAGCACACTCCCAACGTGTACTGCAGGCAGACGCACCGGAGAATGCCAGGTAGTTCAGTGTAATCATCACGTCGTCCGCGCGCACAAGCATGCTGCATGTCTAATGGGAATGAGATGAACACGATCAACATCACGCGCTCGAGGGAGACGGCCAAACGCGTGTGCTCACCTGGTCACTGGCGTTCCATAGATACATAGCAGCGATGCTGAGCATCCGGACGATAATGCTAGTATAGCGTGTGACAATATAGACGAGCGTCGCGCCAGAAAACTTGCGTCCCCAAATGCGTTGCACTTCGGTAGGGAACGTCAGTGCAAAGTCGAATAATAGAAGTGCTATGGATAGCGCCCCCATTAGTACATCTCAAGGACGCGAAGCTCATCCTTACCAGTCGAGGCCACGAAGCAGAAAGTTTCAAACTGCCTAGTAGTAAGCTCTAGTCAGCTGATCGATGCGGGGAGTATGTAGTCTAGTAGGACACTTACTGTGCAGCGATCTCTTGGGCGTAGGTGTCGTTGTCAGACATTTTGTCAAAGAATGGCCAGAGATAATATCTAAGGCAAAAGTGTGAACGTAGTGAGGGAACGACGGCTGGAAGGGGGAGACAAATTCTACCCTCGTCTAGCACGGCATCCGACCCAATTTATATTTGAATGTTGCATGAGGGGATGCTGATACCATCGTACTGTTCGCAATCATGTTCGGCTGCCCGACGGTAAAAGAAAATGCCACTGCACGGAGACTCTCATGTAATGCACCAAAAACATCACGTACCCAGCGTGGACGCCACGACGCCCACCCTCCGCCCTCGCACTTCCATGGTATCGTACAGCGTACATGTCCGAATAGCGTACGTGTCCGCATAGGAGTATGCGAGATTTGAGAAGCTGCAAGGGTAACAAGAGAGGCCGCGGTGGCGAAATGGTTAACGCGGCCAAGGCTGCTAGGGCGAGGTGATGCTGAGGCACAGGTACGGCCGGCATTAGTAGTTCCAACCCCTCACATGGTGAGGCCGGGTAGTAGGTGGCCCAAGTAGAGTCAATCAAAAGCAGCGGCCGAGGTATGGCGTGCCCGCCGAGCCCAATGGCCGCTCGTGGAACGGTTCATGTCGCCTTCTCATCGTCATCCGCCAGACCAAAGATGGATTCTAGTTATAAAATCTCCGAAACCCTTCTATCTCCAGTGACAGAGGGCTGGAATCAAGCACTGGGTGGCTGAGCGGTGGGAATGTACAAGTATTAGTCAAACCAGTTACTAACCTGAGATTATCAAGCGCAGCGCGAATGATTCGTGTCACTTGAGGCTGCATTGTTGGCGAGGGCGTGTCCATAGAGATTTTAACCTAGAGAGTGATGATCCTTGTGTCGCGAAGTTGGGACCTACAATGGAAGTTGAAATCACGTAGCAGGCGGCGGAGGCAGTACTTGTTCCATCCAGCCTGGGCGCACATACAAGGCGAGAATACGTCAGAAATCGTGGTGATGCTCCGCAGAGTCGACTCGAGCTGGACTGAGTAGCATTGAACGGAAGATATTCGGGGCGTCGCCATAGAGGAGATAATGCATAACGATGCATGGTGGTTGCAGTGCGAGCTCGTCGACTTGTCAACGCCGCGCCGATGGAGGGACTACAGTAGTAGGCGCCTATCCGTTGCCTTCGGCTTGCCTCTTGCAATGCCACTGTCGCTACTCGGACACTGTCGAGTTTTCTGTCTCAGTTTCTGCTAGACCTTGACCCACTCATTCTGTTATGCGCTGCTATAGACGATGTGTGAACCTCTGTGAGCTCGGGGACAAACACGAGCTCGCAGTCGTAGGCTATGTTTTAGGTGCCATGTTCGTGGACGACGGGCGACATTGGGTCGTACCCAGTACGAGGCCTCCGGGGTGAGTTTCTCGTATCGCGCTCTCGTATTATATGGATTGTATGCGGTGGTGTATCCGCCAAACTGCATTCCCGTCACACGCACGCGCGGCGCAGAGGACACGTGTGTCGAGGACAGTGCGTCTCAACTCGCGTTTTCGCGTCCCTCGGGAATGACACTGTCCCTCCCTATCATTTATGAGAGGCATGGGGGCCAAAACGCAGTGTCTCCCTAGTTCAACCACCTCCGTCCTTCGTGATGTCTCTGTCGTTCCGCTCTCCCGGTAGTGCGTACGCCGTAATCCAAATGGATCCTGTGGCAATAGTTTCCCACCTCGACGCCCGTGCGTGAGGCGCAGGAGGTTCGTACGAAGGAGTACTTGATTTTGACGTCATTCGTATGTTCCCTTCTCCATCGTTCATACCAGCATTCTTCTTACATCGTCATGTTTGTAAGGGCATCTCGCTTCCGCTCCCCGGCCACCCTTGGTGCATCTACAATGTATTGCCCGTTGGCCCCTCACTCCGGGCGGTCGACGAGAAGCGGGCACTTGAGCCCGACATGTGCGTTCCGATCTTTCCCAACGAGGCACATCGTGTTCCCGTTCGTCCATCGTCGCCGTTCCCGTAGGACAACTGCTGCCGCTGGGCAAGGATGAAGTAGGACTTGCGGATACACGTGCGGGAGGAATGGTTCGACGCCACTCGGGCATCCGGCTGGGGAGAGAGACATGGTCGATATGACTGGGCGATTCGGGTCGGATCGCGGTCGCGAGAAGCGTGCGCTGTTGGCGCGCTAGAAAGCGACGTTCGCTCCTCCAGACGCTTCTTCTGCACAAGGGTCTGCACCTAGCACCGAGCAGCGGAAGGACGCCGATGCTTCCCCCGAACCCGACGTCTTCGAGTCCTCCACGAAACACCTCAAGGACCCTGAGTTCATTCCGCTCGTCCACCTCTGGCTTGATCTCTCGGTCAATCTCAACCAAGAAAGCATCGGTGACCCAGTCGACTTGTACAGGGAACGGTTTGCGATCACGAGGTGAGTCGAAGTACCATCCTCCAGGGTGTTGGGCTAGAACTGACGTCGCCCAGTAATCCAGAGCTTCCCAGTCTGAGGGAGCACATCGCTCTCCACCACGGCCCATCCATCGGCGATTCTGATTCTGACAGTCACACTAGCGGGACGGATAGCGAGTACGCGCCCTCAGCGGGTGAGCGGGAACCCAGGTTCGACGATGTTGGCAAACCGAAACGTGAGTAAGCTTGTGTTGTCGTCGGTCGGTCTCGAGTATCTCTAACGTCGGTCTGTTGTTTCACAGGTTTCCAGCCGGCGGAGCCCCTTCGACAGCTGCGCGAGGGCGTTCGCGTAGTGTTCTGCTCCCTATCTCGTCAGTACCAGCTTCGATGGCTATGGGCCTCACACTCCTTTACCGTTGTGTACTTTGCCCGGCCACGTCGTCTGGATTTGTCCCAGTAGCATACATATTTTGAGACTAGGTCGACCGCTAACAGCTCGCGGGAAGGCGTGCTGTACAAATACGCATACGCGCGAAGCCTGAGGTGTACATTCGACGGCGGCGCTACTGTACGTACACAGCAGCTGGCGACGGCAAGTTACTAGTTAGCTAATAGAAGGGTGGCGGTGTGATCTTCGAGCCAGGAACCGCCACGAAGGTGGTACAGCCATGCCTGCCGTCCAATTAGCTCACGTGGCCGCCCCGGCATCGGTCGCACTGCGCTGGCCGCTGTGGACTGCGCTGCCAGGCTTGCCCTTCTTCTGTCAAATCCATGGCCGCCCGCAGCCACTCGGATTCTGTTCAAGAGCTCCTCGACTTCGAAACCGTATATCCTCCCTGACTAGGTTTCCTTCCCCTTCCGGCTCCGAGTCACCTTCCCCAGACGCCCGACCCACATCGCCCTTGGTCTTGTCGAGACTCCGAACCCTCAACCAAGCAAAGCTATGATCATCGACAAGCAGCCTCTCCCCGGAGACGAAACGGACATCCCAGGCGACGCACCTCCCTCCTACGATGCCCTTGATGGTGTCCCACCTACACCTGCCGCTCGGGACGAGAAGCCTTCAAGCTCAAGCTCATCCGATCCCCCACGCCCCGTCTTATCCCCCAAATCGCCCCCCTCCTTCGGAAGCAGCAGCGGCAAGCGCACCGGCCCCGCATGGTACAACTTCGGGCCCAGCGCACGCGCGGTGCGGGAGGTGCGCACGACGCTCCTCGGGCTCCTCCGCGACCTCGTCAAGCAGAACGACGCAGCAGGTGCACTGGGCGTACTCGAGAGCTGCGCGGACGCGTGCCGCACGTACGACCTCTCGCTCTCCTCGCTTCTCCAGGAGCAGAGCGTCGAGGGCCACACCCCGCTCTACTGGGCCATCATCAACCGCCCTACGCATCCCCAAAATCCGGGTACGGAGGAGACGCAGACAGGGCCCGACCTGGTGTCGGCGCTGCTCGTGCACGCAGCGCCGCTGAGCGACGCGTCCGTCGACGACATCCGCCTCGCGTGCCTGCACACGTCCGACCACACGTTCTTCCAGACACTGAGGCGCTCGCCAGCGTTCTCCCCGCTCACAGGCACGGAGGAGATCCTGCTGGGCGGGAGCGTGCCGGTGGACGACGTGGACGTCGAGGACGTCAAGGCGGACGAGGGCGCGTTTGTGGCCAAGTTCAAGATCCCCCTCTTCCAGAAGCGCATGCGCATATCAGGCGCGGTCCGCCTCGAGTTCATCGCGAAAGGTGCGTTTCTGCTTATCGTGCGAATCCCACTCCCCCTCGAGCCCTACCCCGACCCAGAGTTCTGACACCCCTGGATAGGTCGCCTATGGGAACTCTCGTTCATCGTCGTGAAGAACGAGTACGACAGGCGCCTCGGGTACGCCCACTTCAAGGCCGGTAGCTGGGTCGTCCGCCTCGGGCTCCTCCCGCACAGCCCCCCGACGTGGATCGACTCGCGCCTCGTCATCGAGGACCCCCGCGCCCGCGGCCAAGATCCGCCATCACCCTCCTCATCTCCATCGTCGCCCTACGGCGGGCCGCCGACGTCCCTTCTGCAGGCGATCATGGCCGGAGACTCAGAAGACGCGGCGTCAACTTCGCGCTCAAATGCGAGTGCGAGGCCGAAGCCGCGGGTGGAGCTGCGGCTGAAGGCGCGCGACCAACTCACGTCGGCGAAGTGGGACACCAACTCGCAGGTCGTGATGGCGCTGGAGGAGAGTGCGCTCGCGAACAGCTTGCAGTTCAAGTACGCCAGCTTCTCCTTCCTCGTTCATTGCGCAGAAGCAACGTTCTGACCGCGAGCTTGCGTTTTGCGTTCTAGCGGGTGCCCGTACTTTGAGGCTGACGGTTCGTTGATCGCCAGGTTAGAGGCGAAGCTCGGGCCGCCTGGAGCGGACTGTATCGTCTGCTGAGACCTCTCTGTATACCTGTTACCGGGGGACTCGTCTGTTGCGGCCCTCTTCCCTTTGCTTTGCTTAGTACCTCGCCATCTTAATGTTGTACTAGTAGTGTACCACTCCGACACAAGTAGCCTGCAGCCACCGCGATATCACCGTCAACGTGTATATGTCATCGTTACACCACACCATACAAGCACATCTAATCGCACACCACATCCCGACAAGACACAAACCTACATCCCAAGTCGTATGCTCTAACACCATACGAGACGCGAAGCACGAGGCACACAGCAGTCCAAGTCCGAGTTCTGAGTCTGAGTCCATGTCCAGGGCAGATCGCACGCAGCGCGTTCGCCACCGCCGTCATCCCGTCTCCCTCTCAGTCCGTACACGTCCCTCTCCCCGTCCCCCACCATGCGCGCAAAGAAACCCAATCGAAAACGTCTCCCGAGCACAAGCGAGTCCGAAACCCAATCCAAAACAACCGAGTCCAGAACGCGGCGCGTACTACGACCGCGCTGCGCCTAGAAGCCGAACGCGCGGCGGGTCTCGAGCGGACGACGGACCGTCGTGGTCGTGGTGACCGTGCGGGTCCGGAACCGGGTGGTAGTGGTCGTGGTCGTCGTTGGGACGGTCCTGGTGCGGGTGCGCGTCGTGGTCGTCGTGGTGGTGGTCCGGCGGGTGGTGGTGGTGGTCCGGGTGCGGAAGCGCGTGGTAGTGGTCGTCGTGGTCGTTGGGACGGTGCGGGTCCGGAAGCGCGTCGTGGTCGTCGTCGTGGTCGTCGTGACCGTGCGCGGCGGCCGGGGCGGCGGCGGCCTCTGCTGCCTGGCCTTCAGCCGCATGGTCGGCTCATCGGTGGGGGCCGGCTCGTCGGTGGGGACCGGCTCGTCAGTGGGGGCCGGCTCGTCGGTTGGAGCTGGCTCAGGTTCCTCCGTGGGAGCTGGGGTCGGTTCCTCCGTGGGGGCTGGGGTCGGCTCCTCCGTGGGGGCTGGGGTCGGCTCCTCCGTGGGGGCTGGGGTCGGCTCCTCCGTGGGGCCCGGCTCCTCCGTGGTGGGCACGGGGCAGGCGGTGGGCGTGGTGGTGGGCTTCTCAGTGGTGGTAGGCTCCTCCGTGGTGGTGGGCTCCTCCGTGGTGGTGATCTCCGTGGTCGTCGTGGGGATGGGGCAACTTGCGGACGACTCCTCGGTGGTCGTGACTGGCCAAGTCGTCGTGGGCTCGGGGTAAGTGCTGGTGCCTGCAGACAGAGTGGGGACCTTCAAAAACGGGCGGACGGAGAACGGAACACTGCAACATACCTGTGGGGTACGAGATGCTGCTCGAGTCGTCGGGAGAGGACTGCGGGAGGGAGTGGACCCCCGCGGTGACGAAGTAGAGGAGGACGAGGAAGAACTTGGCGTTGGCGAGCATCGCGATGCAGCGAACGGGCGAGATGAGTGAGAAGAGAAGAGCGCTGTGGTCGCCGTGCAGTACGGGGCGTGTACGGACGCGATGAGGACGGCCTTCCAACAGCGGAGGTGCATATATATTGCACGCAGGGCTTATGGCCGAGAGCTGTGAAAACACGCGCCGTTAGCACGAAGGGCAGAGCCCCGGGTCTGCATTCCACAATATTGCGGGGCAAGCAGGAGCAGGGGGGAGGAGGACGAGGCCGCCTCGACGAGAAGCTCCACCCTAATCTGGCTTCGACCCTATTCTTCCTCCTCCTCACAAATAAGCAGTGTGCGGCTAATTGGGACACACCGCCATACGGGGCTTCATAAACCCATGCAGCCCGTGTAAATTTGGAAAAGGAGACTCACAGGATGTCTTAGGAATACGGTGTGCATGCACAACATACTTCACGAACCTCCGTTGCGCACCTCGCTGATTTGCCACTGAGCTGTAAGACAGTGGATGGAAGCCTTCATAACCTTGTATAATTGTGCCCGTTCTAAAGCTTAAGTTCACCAAAGACCTGCAGAGAAGCGCGAGGCGAACGAGGGGAGACACTCGACGTCACGAACTGTCTTTACGGGAATGCCGTGCATTCCTGTCTTGGCAACGGTCCGGAGGCTGTCGGACAAAACATTATATTCGCCCCTTCTCCTTTCTTTCATCTGAACCTGACGGGGGTCAGGAGAACGTGCAGGAGAAAGAGGAATATGAGAACTTACCAACGGAGTTGGCGACGCACTACGGCGCTCCTGAGTTGTGGGACTTGGCATACAGATCACCAACGGCAGCCCGAATTGCACACACGAGGGCAAACATAGCATAGTTCGAGAAAGGCGGAAGTAGGGAAGTCGTCATGGCAGGGGGGGAAAGAAGGGGCTCGGCACAGGGCGCAGGGGGACACAGCGGAGAGCCCGATATGGGTGGGCGTCAGGGCCAATAGCTTGGGATCCTAACATACACAAACAACCTTCCGGCATACCCCGAATGATCAAATGGATCGAGGTGGCCTACAAGAGGGCACCATGAACGGGAGTAAAGGCCAATAATAATCAAATTCCTGCCCCCGATTCGTATTGGCCGTGGAAAGTTGAGCTCGGGCCCCTCGCGGCAACGACACACCAGCATCGGGCGCGAAGCCCAAGAAGAGCCTGAGCAACTTGAACTTACGGCTGCAGTCGGATATCCTCGTCACGTACCGTTGACGAACTTCCTGGCATGGAAGGAGAAATCTCTAGCGCATAGGACTGTCGAGTTCCCACATTTCAAACACAATTGCCGCTAGACTCGTTGAGATTATTGGCATGACTGCAAGTCAAGGATGAGACGGATCCGGAATTGCATCCACTCACACAACTGCGGAGAGAAGTCTTCGGCACTAAGGACAATCCTTGTGTCAATATAGCCCCATCATAGGCACGGGCCGTTACGAGGCGAATACGTCATTCACAGCAAATTGGTGCTTAAGACGGGCACCAGGGACCAGACGGAATTAAGCCTCTACAGGTGAATCTCACTCTTAGGAGGGACATGCGCGGACATTTAGGGGGGAGCAATGACTGAAGGAGATGATAGAAATACAAGTACGGAGCGGGTCAAGCATGACGCGAACGGTGGAAGATATCGTCAAGCTAAGACGAAGTAATTCCTTCCTGAAACTTGATGACCGTCGATGCAATCGCACTAGATAATTGCAATCCTTTCTCACGCCGATCCGTACCCGCTAGAGCATCGAAGCATCCCACATGAGTGCCAATCCCTTTGTTCCCCTCCGCGTTACTGCATTTCTCTGCCGGAGCCAAGCTTGAGTGAGCCGACCGAAGACTATCGAACATTGGTTGTCGGCATACATGGAAGCATAGGAGCGGAACCTGTAACCAATGGTGGCGTTGCCGGTACGTACAACAGAAACGGGCGCGAGGGCGGTAGCTCGCGCAGCATCAAGACAAAGGCTATACCTCACCGGCACCGATCGACGGGGCACGTCAAAGAAAGGAGCCAGTCAATGTCCAGATAGCACCCGGCTGCAGGGAGGCGACTTCGCGTGGCAAGCGCATTCTCCAACTTGCATGGATGTGAGGAGCCGCGAGCGTAGAACTTCTCAGGCACTCGCCATCTGAGCTCGGACCCGTACTATTTCCAGCCGGCAACTTGTAGGGCGGGCGTAACACTTCGACCGCGAAGAAAACTGGTTCCGTTTCGCTTCAAGACTCTGGCACGCGGCGGTGATCCCAAAAGGAGGGCCGGACGTGAAGCAATGCGCGGCCGCGAAGGAATTGAAGGCCACCACCCTCATCTTCAAGAAACCGAAACCCAGATCGGGTAGGTGATTAGGAAGTTCGTCTCCTGTGATGCATCCATTCAGCACCGCATGCTGTTCTACCCGTACACCCCAGCCACACTGCAGCTGGCACGCACCGATCAGCCTTCAATAGGAATGCTTATCGGTAGGAACCTCGGGCGAGCCGAGGAGGGCTGTCACGGTACCTAGGAAAACCCCTCTACAGTCTGGCACACATGGAGGCCGAGAGGATCGGAAAGTCTACAGCGAGTTTGTCAGTTTCTCGGGTGTAGGACAGCAGCTGTGTCTGAGCTGACAGCAGAGGCCCAAGACGCACTTCACCGCCGTTAGCCCGAATTCCCCGGGTCGCAGTCGCATGCTTCTTTCCGCCTGGACCGCGATCCACTGCGTATCAGGGTCGTCATTAGCGGCGGCTCGCGGAACTTGATTTTCTAGGAACCTTACGTGAGTCGGCTCGGAAACAGGCCGTGGTTCCGTAGCTCCGTCGTGAGTCCGAGGGAGGGCAGTGCTGGGGAGTCTGAGTACCACGTGTGGATCGGAATTGACCGTGGGTGGTGAAGTACTCACTTACTCACGAAACCCTGAAGGGTCCAGCAACTGTGAGTCTTCACACCCACACTGGCGGAGTAGAGGAATATAGTAGAGGAATAATGGACGACATGATGTGGCGAAATACAAGGGTGCGGTTGCCTGATGCGGGAGAAGATATGGGATGTTACATAAGCACCACTTTGAGTGGCCGTTCATTTTCGTCGGGCGACTCGTCCTACTTATAGCTACTTACTTGACACCGCTCCCCCATGACAACCAGTGCTCGCGACAGGGCTTTTCTGCGCATCAAGAACAGTGTATATGCGCGCGATCTCCGGCTATTATAGTTTGGGGATCCGAAAGAGTGGGTAAACATCTCTTCTCTGCTTCTTGCCATCGCCGACTCGGACTCAATACTACATACGTCGGACTGGCGAATACCGGGCATCCGAATCGGTCATCTAAGGTACCTAAGCAGATGCCGTACGTTGGGATTTGGCAAAGCTTTCGCGACACTCTCAGCCTGCCCGTTCGAGACGACGAACAAGACGCGTACGAAGCAGACGCATGCATGTCCGTAGGATTGTAGGTGTATACAGTAGTATTGACAAGCCACCAGAATCAAATTGGTGTATGCACATCATCCAGTACGGTCACGCTCAATGCCAGTATACACCGAAGCGGCTACATCGAAGACCGAGGCGGAAGTATCCGTGAAGTGAGGGCGGTACGCCGGTAACTTGCCTCATTGTTGGTCACGAGACGTTTCGCCAATGCATTTCTTCCCGCAGGTGGGTTAGTCAATCGACACTTCGCGGCAGTGTCTATTGGGCTCTAGTATCGGGGTGAGGGTTCTTACCTTGTTCCGACATTGTGAGTTGAAACACCTGCACCTTTGGCCGCGGAAGTGCCAACCATGGCAAGGTTTTGAACTTGCTTAAGCTTGAACTTGAAGAAGCCCTGAATGATTTGCGCCGCTCTGTTGCCGCCGGTAAGGCGGTGAGATAGAAGGATCTGCGGGAGGTGCTGCCATGTGGGATTGTCATTTCCTCCGCAGTGCACACCGCCCGCGCGGAGACGCGCACCATCCATCGCCCACAGCTAGGCCTTATTCGTCACCCATCCTACGAGACGTCAATCAGATGACAGGCAGCGACGACTCAGGGCATGTTTCTATGCTTACTTCCATTGTGCAACCTGGACCATCCTAATCGACGCCGTCACAGACATTCATTCTGAGCGCCTCTAGGGACGCTAAGTTAACCTCTCCATCAATACGTAAACCGACTGGGACTAGTCTCGGTTGCTCGGTAACGTCCCAATATGGAGTCTTGGAATAAGTATCTCCGACCTCCGTTGAGCGCACAAGTCCCGCGAACTCGGATCCTCCTTAAGCTTCTTCCTTCATCATCAACTGAATCTCCCCCCAAACCGCCGCTGGCTGTTGGCTTCCGATTCCTTCTCCTCTCCATCCTTACCTGGCGAAGCTTCAGCGACTTATCCCGCAGACACTGAGGATCTTGGCAACCATTTTGTGGACCAGTGGCCACGACAACTCATTCGCCGCTCCACCGCGAAACTTGGACACGAACCCATGTGCTGAAGCCGAGATGTTTGAGGTCGTCGCGGATGACGGATTCATACCGCCTGCTGCAGGTCAGTCATCGTACACTGTGCTTGCGCGTCCCCGCGCGAAGGCATCAACCCACCCATTCCTGACGCGACACATCCCATAGACCATACGATGAACATGTTCGTGCCGCATCTGCTCTTTGGGTATGCATGGTGAGTACTTTCCCGCTGGTTCTTGCGCCTCAATCTCAACCTCCTCCGTACCGACGGCGACTCCGTGTCCAGCATGAACTTCTTCTCCTATCTCTCGTGCGACCTCGCGCTGCTGAGAGGGAAGGTCGGATGCAGGCCCGGGGCGTTCATGCTGTATTACCCATGTCGGTACCTCAGTCTCTTGTCCATGGTCACGCTCCTAGTGTACTATGATTCGTCTCAGAAGCCTGAGTTGGAGGTGAGTGGATCCATATTGATCTTCTACCATGCGCGGTCAGTACTTACAGCATATCGACGCGCTTGCAATAGATCCTTATATGTGTCAGCCAGGTACTTCGCCCATTCATCTCAGCTCCAAGCGTTCACTAATGTGTCGCACACAGGCTGCGTCCGCCCTTTCGCTCGGTTTTGGTCTCAGCATTCTCGTCGCTCGGATGTACGTTCTGCAATCCTCACCACCGTCATCGTCTGCGTGCTTACGCGTCCTCAGATGCATCCTGTACAAGAACAAGTACCTTTCCTTATTCATGCACCTCGTTTTGCTCGCCATGTGGGGCCTGCTTCTCTGCAGTACGTCCTTGCGATATCATCGCCGCCGCTGTTTACTAAAACCCCATCTGGTAGATATGGAAGACGTTACCCAGCCCGGAGTCCTACACTTGCACGTCATCTTGCATGCCACTGAAGGCATCATGAGTACGTGGGCACGTCATTATGTTGTACAATTATCTAGACTCATCTTGCCCCAGTGGTTTCTATCCCAGTACTCGGCCTGGTTCTCGCGCTGTTTTACGTGCTCGTCATGGCCAAGCACGAGCACAATTTCAGGGTCCGCGACTGCCTCCGGATGATGTGGGACACCGACTGTGCCGAGTACGCCCTAATATGCATCATCGCGGTGCCCTCAACTGTGAGTACATCCTGCGATTCAACGCATAACGGGGCTGATGCGTTTCTTCTAGGTCCTTTACCTATTAGATATTTCCGATTCCGGTGAGCTCCTATGTGTCCTTCACTACTTCCTTCCGTTTTGATTCTTGCATTGTTCAGGTTCATGCCATTTGGTGAGCATTCGGACGGTGCCTCGACTGACTGCTTTGTTGACGCCACCGTCCAAGGCTTTAGGCTATACTGCTTGTCAGTGCTAAACAACTATCTCTCCTAATTACATGGCTGAATGTTGTCCGTTTCCTCCCAGTCGTGACGATGTAAGCTTTTTCTAACTCTCAAACCCCACCACAATGCTGATTATCTCGAGCCAGAGTGATCACTGCAGCCCGCATATATCGTAAGATGCTCCATCGGCTTGACCCCTGCCCTATTAACTTCGGCCTTGTGACGATTTACCGCTGGTCCGTCAATCGTGCTTCCTTCTCTTCCGCTGTTCTTACCCCCTGACTTTCATTCGTGAATTAGGCTGAAGGAAGGCGCAATGTTCGTGGCAGGCAAGATGGGGTTGAAACCGCGGTCATCTCCAAGTCAGTCGAGTCAAGCGCCTCCACCAAACGAGGCCCCGCAACTTGGTTCGCAACGGGCTTCGCAGTCTCTCGCTCTATCGATGTACGTAATTTCCTCCTCGTTTCTCTGCGCTCTGACATTCATGCGTCCGCGCAGACTCGACGGCCGGCCGCGGCAGGCGAACAAACGCGCGTGCTTGCCTGCGCATTCGCGGTCGACTTACGCCCACTCGTCGCTATACGAGTCCCAAGCAAGCTGACACGCGCGCATATTCCAACTCAGCTTTTGGATCGTCCGGGACCCTAATTCGCGCCTGGACCGCGGAGGAGAGCAGAGGTCGCAGATGCCAATGGGATGCTCGGTATGTCCTGTCGGCCTTCGTTCCACCCTAGTTCAGGCGTCATTTGTTGAAAGAATCGTATCATCCTCTTTCTCCTCTGGCTCCTCGCTGGGTCTCTAGACCTTCCTTTGTCGCAGCATCCATCGCAAGCCCCAACCACACCCCTGCCAGAGTCGTCGGTACCATACCTATCACCATAGTCGAAAGCGGAGCTGTCGAAACACGAAGTACAGACCGTTTCCTGCTGCGTCGGTCATTCGTTGGCCGCGTGTACATATGTTTCCCGCCCACGGTGTTTGGCTGGCCCACATGAGGCGCTTGGGTACGGCACGAAACCTGGTTTCTCCGCATGACTCCTGCGGGGCCGTCCTTTTACCCGCCATCGTGCGGAGGTGCGGTGCCAAGCCATACACTGGACTCCCGACTCTCTTCCTTCCGTCTACGTAATCCCCTCTCAGTATCTCGCTACACTCACTATGTCGCTAGCACTGCTACTGTAATTGTCGCGCGTCGTATATCGCGCCTTCCCGTACTTCGCTGTCGCGATCTGTCCTTACTGCGTCCGCGGACGGCTGCACAGTCAGTCGCCGTCACCATATAGCTAGATCCGGTCATCATCGTCCTATCACACTTTCCTATACTCATGTAGCGAACATTCAGTTAATGTAATGCCCTGTCGTGCTCGCGCACCACCAGTTCGGGTCAAGTCGGACTCCATTGCGAGATAGAGCGAGAGAAACACACAACGGTAACGAGGGACATAGAGAGTAAACAAGTGGGACCTATGTCTGGTATGACGTTAGGAACAGGGGGATCACAGAACAGAGAAAGTGAATGAATCGGTGTGCACGGGGGCAGGGGAGCACATTTGCGGACAGTGATCCCACCGAGGCACAGACCCTCACTCCTCGTCGCGCGGCGCAAGGGACACGCGCAGGGGCATCTGCACGCCCTTGGCGATCTCGTTGTCGAGCGTCGGCACCATGACGATTGCGGACGTCTTGCGGATGCGCTCCACGTCGTCGCTCAGCTCGAACTGGAAGTTCGACACCAGCTCCGTCAAGAACGCCTGCACCTCGTATATCCTGCGGGCAGGGTCAATCAGGGTCAGCATCACCTGGCACATGTTTCCATACCGACCCCGAGGACCCCGAGGACCTAGGAGGGACGGGGCACCGGGGGAAGTTCGAGGGAAAGGGGAAGCACTCACGCAAATCGCCAGCCGATGCACGCTCTCACACCACCCGCGAAGGTCAGTCTGGATCGCCCGTCCCCGCAACGGCCGCAACGCCCCGATCAGCCGGTCACTCAAGAGAACGCCTTGGGAAATGACGTACAGGTTGGAATAGACCCCGACGGACGAGGCACGCTTCCCGCTCGAGTTCAGCCATCGCTCCGGGTTGAACTGATGGGCATCCTCGCCCCACACGTCCTTTTCCCTGCGCACGCCCACAAGAGATAAGTGCCCATACGATCGAGGAGGCCAGGCCCACATCAATCTCCGCTCCACGCTGCTCACCTGTTGTACGCGCATACTGAGAGGATGAGACGGAGCCCCGCGCGGATAGGCACCTGCGAGATGACTTTGCCCGAGCGCGTCGTGATGGGCTTCGAGAGGGGCAGAACGTCGTCCTTGAGCGGCTGGCGGTAGGTGTGGGGTACTGCGGGGTAGAAGCGCAGGATCTCCTTGAGCACGGCCTGCAGGTACGGCATCGCCTCGAAATCCGCAACGGTGAAGTCGGCGTCGCCACGCTCGCGGATCGTACGCTCCATCGCGCGCACCTCTGCGCGTAGGCGGTCCTGGATCGCGGGCTGCTTCGAGAGCTCGAGGAGTGCCCAGCTGAGCGTGTTCGAGGTCGTCTCTTGGCCTGCGAGCATGATCGTTCTGGAGCGCACAGTCGGTAGTATTCAGAACCGTGAAGGAGTACCGTACGCCATCCAGGGTATGGTCAGCTCACCTCATTTGCGCAACGATTTCCTGGTGAGTCAGACGCGACGCTCCAGTCTCCTGCGAGTTCTCCCGAACTGCCCGAGACCGAGCGGTCAATCATTACGCGAGGGTTCTAGTGTGCATGCAAACATACCGAGGATGCTCATAACGTCCCTGGCGCCCTTGCCGGTCGCGAGCGCCTCGTTTTTCTCCTCCAGGAGCTGATGCGCGACCTTGTGCGCGGCCATGCGGTTTGCGCGCGCCTTGTCTAGACCCTTGCCGGGGAGGGTATCGTAAAGGTACTCTTGAATGGACATGGGGATATAGTGCGCGATATTTTGCATGAAGATCTTCGCGTTTGAGGGTGCGGAGAAGATAGTCATCCTGAACCCGCAGCCCATTCAGATGCGGTGACTAGGCACGACGCGTGCGCGCGAGAGCGCGAAAGTATGAATAAGAACTTACACGAGGTTGCTGTAAGCCTTGCCCAACTCGCTCGCCTCATCCTCCAGAACGCCCAGCTTGTAGTCGAAGGCGGCTATCACGCGCGCCCTCAGCTTGCTTGAATCTTAAGTCTAGTGCGGGAACACGAACCTTCTCCAATCGCCTCGAGAGTGGCCGGTGCGATGGAATCGTGCACGTTCATCTTGATTGACTCCCCGTTGTTACTGGCGAGCAAATCTTTCCACTTCAGGGTGACCTGCGCCGCGGGTCAGCCGATCATGTGGAGGCTTCTATCCGTCAGCAAGACGTAACACGCACCTGCTCCGCATAATGACGGAAGACGGGCAGGAGGGCTTTGGACTCAGGGCTCCCGAATGCGGGGAGCATGACCTTGCGCTGCCGCTTGTGCACGTCACCTATTCATTCGGGAGTCGCCCCCTGTCAGAACAGCGCGCCTCCACACAAGGCATAGCGCGACATGCGCGCACGCACCTTCCGCCCATGTCAGGCCGGAGTCCCCGACAAGCCTGGAGAGGATGCGGCGCTCAGGTTGCTTCGGGAAATTGTATCCGGACGTCTGATAGATGTATTGCAGCGCCTTGGGGTCCGAGACCCACAACATGTCCTCCTGGGAGCGCACAAATTAACTTCTCTTCTCCCATCTCGACGCGCAAGCCACGACTGCGCGGAGCGCGCGCGACGGCTGCGCGTGCACGTGGTAAGCATGCACTCACCCCAAACGGCGCCTTGACACGCACGATGCTCCCATACTCCGCCTGCCACTTGAAGTCGGTGTCGCCGGATTCCTCCTGGAACAATTCGGGGAGATGACCTGCGCGCGCGCGACGACGACGGTGCCAGCACGTCAGTTTGGGGCGGATAGAGGCGGACCAGGGGCCGACGTACCGAGCCAGAATGACGTCGGTTCTGGGCCTGGGATGTCAGAGATGGACGGCCGGGTGAGCAGGCGGTAGAGGAATCGCAGAAGCGCGAGTCCCGCGACGACAGCAGCGAGTTGGACGAGCTCAGCCATGGCGGGGGGCGGCAAGGAAGAAGTCGATAACGGGATGCGTTCGGGCGAGGGGGACAAATCATCGCGTTCTTATAGGCGACGTGGGAGTGAGAACGCCGGGAAGGGATGGGCGTGGTGGGGTCTTCAATGTTCTCGCACATTGATAGGAGGGCATTCGCTAATCTGCGAAGGATTTGGACACGGGTAAATGTACTCACGACCGTTGCGGGAAGGGGTCAGATATCATCGCGGACTCTCGCCTCGGGTTCTCTTTGCCAAATAGGACTTGGCGCTCCGGCTCGACAGCACGCTTTAGCCTTGAACGGCAGCTGTGAATAAGACGTCGCAATCGTGAGTGCGATTGAGAAGGTATTAAGGTAATACGCATAGGCTCATCAGAGACCACGGGTTCAATATAGCTTCTGCCATGTGCTGAATGGAACCGACTGGATGCAAAGAAGCCGAAGCCGGGGTCGCGAACACTTGGAAGTTTGAACCTAACTCACATCCATGCACCAAGCTAGTCTTGATCCGTTGCTACCCCATATTACTGGACGCGGACGACCTATCGATCCTTTCCTCTCGCACCTTCAAAGGCATTTCATCTACTGTAGGTAATAGCAGTTAGTCTATCCTTCATCGTGGTAAGTAAGGTGGTAGTGCGGATTTACCTGGTTAGACTTTCCAGCCGGCCGGGCTTCTGATAGACAATTCTCCGCCAATGAAACAGGTCCGCAAGACAGCGCCCGCTCATCCGACCGCTATGCCGCAACCGTGTGAGTTGCAGAATGGGAGCTGCTGACCCATAGAACTTACCCGCCGAGTTGGTGGCCGAGAGGGTTGGCAAGGCCAGGCTGCTGAGGCGTTGCGGGGAAGGGAGCACCGAGGTCGGGGTGCGTAGCGAGGAGGAATTGAGGGCTGAGGAGGGTCTGAGACAGAATGCGTCGTCCGCCCATGCCAACAAATCACGGCATGATCGCAACGCATCGTTGCGCGGTGGAGAGCGCAAGTGTCGCCGCTTTAGAGCAACCAGGAACAGCCTTGACATTTGCTATACTGAAAAAGTAAGTAGAGAATATATTAATCTCGTTCGGGTTGCTGCGGGGTCGCGGTACCAGAATGGTCTGGAGCGTTCCAAGTTCTGGGGTAAGGCGGAAAACTTATTGCTGGGGTGGCAACGGAGTTGATGCCGCTCAGGCGTTGTGCATTACGCCAAGTTGCGGCGCAGGGCCAATTTGAATAAGCATTTGGGATGGCTGAAGATCTAGAGAATTCTTGTTTAGGTCGATTGGGGGGAGGGGACGTACAAACTTCGCCTCGAAAGAAAATGTCATTCAAGCTGGACGAGCGCAGGAAGTCAGACCGGTTAGAGGACAAGGTACGACCTCACATCTACTAGACGATGGCAGGTGGCACTTTACGTGATGGATAGCCGAGCATAAGTTAGCCGACAAGCCAGTAAGTACAGTATTCAAAAAAGACATTCAGGAGGAGCTTGGCGGCGCTACTACCAGAGAAAGAGAAAGCGGGGTGCTGTTCCTATGAAGTAGCAATAGAGTGCTTGAGCTCCAGAATCCTCCTTCGTGCTGAAGCGTGTGCAGTCGAGCCATGGAAAGAGACGGGTGATCCAGAGAGAATTTGGCGCCTTTCCATGCGCGATGGCCTAGGCCCTAGGGTGGCTTCGGCTAGCCCATCAGGACATCATTACTGTACAGTCCAGCACCCCGACTCCAGCTGCGAAAGTTCTGACATAATTTCGAGTGGCTCAACCTTGTAAGACTTGTTATGTGCTGGACCATTGTGCCTGCTTGTGAAGAAAAAGCTTAGCCTGGCCAACGCCGGGATCGAACCGACGACCTTGGCGTTGTTAGCACCACGCTCTAACCAGCTGAGCTAGTCGGCCGTACCTACGGAGTTTTGTATATAATATAATAGCATTTCTATCCGTGACGGGCTAGGCAGCCTATCAAAAGCTTTGAACGCCTCGTCGCAGCTTCCTCAGATTTGCCCTCATCGGCGGCCGGCTCCACTTTTGTACCTCGTCTCTACCAACCTACGGTCATTGTTCGCTCATCCTGTCTATCTTCGTGCTTGATTACTACGTCTTGAGCTAGTGTGAACGGCCTCAGGATGCGGTATGGTTGCGGTATGGTTTCAAGCACGTCGACTATATGCATCCGCGTCCCTAATTCCTGTTGTCACAGATCGTATTTAAACAAACTTTTTGGAGATGTCCCAAAACAGACATAGTCATTCTCTGGGTCCAGTTCGGGACTGAGGCTCACTTACCCGGCGGATACCCGGCTTGGGAGGAGACAAGTCGGCGTACATGTGAGTCCTATTGTGTTCTAAGACTCGGCCTTGGAAAGACTTACATGACGGCAAGTTGAACCGTAGATGGCGTTCTAAGCTATATTCGATCGGGCCTCATGAGATGTCGCTCTTCCAAGGGGTACTTAAACGCAGCGCACAAGCGCTTAGTCGGCAGCGAAAGCTCGGCAACGGTTTTTGAATTGGTGACGTCGCAACGTGCGTTAAAAGTTTCCGCTGTCAAGTAAGAGTACTGGCGTGGATGACAGATTCCTCGTACACGACGGCTCTAGCGGTACAAGGGATTTCGCATGCCCGAAGGATACGACACATGACCAAGACCGTATCCAACGCGGGCCACTTATAGCGGCGAGAAAGTGTTTGGTCTTCTGAGGAGCTTATCACAAGTCTCACATTCCTGCTCAAGTCACCCGGCCAGCATAGGCGAGCATTTCCTCAGCATCTTCTGAACTTGGCTTGAAGAAGTTATCTGGTACCTGGACATCCTGTCACTTGTCAAGCCATGTGACACCGCTCGCTGTCCACGGCGCTAGCTCTGTAGTCGCCGAGCCACGGCAATCGAGCGTGGTCTCATTCGGTGGGCATCCAAGACTGACAAAACTGGGAATCTGTGTCTCCTGGGAAGCATGGTACGTACGTCTCTCTAGACACGTGGCGATGTACTCACATCACATCGAGGGAGAAAAGGCGTTGGGGTGGCGGATTCGGGTTCGTGTGGTTCGCTTCGACGCTCCATACGGGGCATGCCCGCAACTGGGTTCGCTACTACCTCGTCTAGACCCCTCGCTGGCGGGCCGAAGACCGCTGCATACGTATACGATCGCCCACCATGGAGAAGCGCTTGCTTCCGCACACCGCTTGGTGCAGAGCTAATCGCATCATCCGACCGTCTCTCGGGTGCTTCGGATGCTTCCTGCCGCTCTTCCACCGCGGCCGTCACGGCGTGCTCGACCTCCTTAAAGCTTCGAAGGCAATCTACCACACTCGCCCTCTCTACCCCCTCTACGGCAGCATCTCCGCGCGTCACCACGAGCCAGGGTCACGGTGGGTCGTAATGGTCCCCCTCGTGCCGGGTCTCGCGCTTCTCCTATGTTTCCTGCAGGGCGTCTATGGTGCGGCTTTGACGGGTTCCTCGCAGCTGGGGCTATCAGTTTCTGGGGACACTAGCTGTAATCTTGCTACGGCGACTTCCAAGCCGATTTCTATATCTAGTGCAGCCTCCAGCCCTAGCCTGACAAGTGCAGGGAATGTGTCAGCAATTCCTTCGAAGACAGCGCCAGCATCGTCTATCGCGCCCTCAGTGTCTAGTACGAATGCGACGGGATCTGCAACGTCAATCGTGGCATCTATAAGCGGAACCTCTTTCCCTGGTTCGACCGGACTCTCATCGGTTACCTCTTCCAGCCCCACAACGACTCGTCCTAGCCATCCAACACAGTCGACAGATCCAGGCACTGCCGCCGACATCGCCACCATCCTCGATCGCCGACTTTCAATTATCATCGGAAGTATCGGGAGTGCTGAGAATGTGGCTGCGTGGTGGGTGTCAAAGCACCGCTAACCATATACCCCGAACTTGGTACTAACGCCCATATCGTTATCTTCAAAGGCTGTCGACACTTGGGGAAGATGGAAAGTGGCCAGACTCCGAGATCGACTACACGACGGGGTGCACTGCGCGCCGGGCAAACTGGTGAGTGTCGCGGGAGGTGTTGCTCAAACTGTAATTGACGATATTTCCAGGCCCGCCGAAGGCCACTGGCAGCGGCTCGGTACGTATGGACTTGGGGCGTGGTAGCCGTCTATTGTTCACACGGTTGTTGCAGTGGTCATGGCGGCTGCTTGGCACGGCGGCGTTCCAAATGCGTCAAACTACGTAAACAATTCATCGCTGCTCAGCGCGGTCTCGAGCGCGATGGACTATTGGTTCGTCAACGACTTCACCGACGCCGCGTGCCTCGACCAAGGCGGACTCGCCGCCTGCCCATGCGGAACGCCCGGCTTTTGGAATACGAACTGGTTCTCCAACGTAAGCCCGCACTCCAGCATTCCCCCGATCCCCGCGTTCCGCGTTCGTGTCCGCTTCGCCAAGCCGCTCACTCTTATTAACCTCCTTCCCGCTCCGCTCTCGCTACCCGACTCCGTGCTCCCACACCCCCACAGATCATCGGCATCCCCGCGCTCGTGGGCGAGACCTGCAACCTCGTTGGGGCCGCGCACCTCACCGCGTCGCAGGTCAGCAACTGCACGAACATCCTCGGCCGCTCGTTCGGGACCTTCGGGCGCTTCGTTAACGGCCTGGGGTACCTCACGGGCGCGAACACGCTCGACGTCGCGAAGATCGGGATCGACGCGGGGCTACTCACGGGGAACGCGACGCTCGTCGAGGCGGGGTACCAGAGGATCCACGACGAGGTCGTGGTGCAGAACGCTGTCCGGGCGGACGGGATTAGGGCGGATGGGAGCTTTGGGCAGCATGGAGGTATCATATATAATGGGAATTACGGGAAGGACTAGTGAGTGTATTCCCCCCCGACTCATTCAGAGGTGGGAGCATCAGGAACTCATGATAGTCTTCTCTTTGAAGCACGAACGATGCCCTCGCCCTGGAAATCGCAGCAGCAGGAACGCAGTACTCGGCACAGAACGCGAACACGAGCTCGCAGAGCGCGTTGGAAACGCTGCTTGATGGCGACGTGTGGATGGTATTCCGCAACGTTATTACCGGTGTGCGACACTGGGACTTCGTGAGTGCCTGCAATGTTGCACGGAAACGTTCCCGACTAACTGCTGATCGATACGTGCTGCAGAGCGTTTTGCCCCGTTTCATTACTTTCCCCGTATCCGATGGCCAGTAAGCACTTGAATGGTTCCTTTCATATTCTGGTCTCACGAGCATTGTTAGAGCAACGGCAAGTCTAGATATGAACATTTCGCAGATTCAGCAGCTTGGCGACTTGTGGGGCTCGGAGACAATGGAGTCGGTGGCAGAGAGCTTCACTGCGAATAGCAGTACCGCCAATGCTGGCGAAATCGACGGGAACCGCATGTTTTATGCCAATGACTACATGGTGAGCTCCGGTCGCGTATGTTATGTCGTGTTATTTGTCCCGACTCGAAAGTGTCCGACAGGTGCAACGCGGTCCGGGATATGTGACTACCCTACGGATGTACTCGAATCGCACCACAAACACAGAATGTGTCAATTCGCAGAACGTAGGTCTCTTTTTCAATGCAAGGGTTCGCACAACTAACCATTATCTATGTTCCAGCCACTCGGCTTCCACCTCTCCGATGGGACCCTTTACACCTACTTGCACGGCAATGAATATGAGGACATCGCTGCGGCGTGGGACTGGAACCGTGAGTTATAGGTACTCCACTAGGACCGCGTCCACGCCACGTCTGACCTCTACGGAATAGTGATTCCAGGAACCACTGTCGACTACAACGCCACTCCACTGACCTGCGCCCACACCCAGTGGGCGGGTGTCCAAGCGTTTGTCGGTGGCGCCTCGGATGGCAGCGTTGGGGCCGCAGCGATGCGGTACACGAATCCCTATACTGGGAGCCTCACCTTCCAGAAAGCGTGGTTCTTCCTCGAAGACGACGTGCAACACGTCCTCATCTCGAGCGTCAACACCACGTCGCCCGACGCGAACCCCGTCATATCTGTGCTTGACCAGAAGCGCCTGAATGGCGAGGTGTACGTCGACGGTCGCGCGCTGACGGAAGGGGGCAACTTCTCTCGCGCTCGCTCGCTCTGGCACGACGGCGTAGGGTACACGTTCGACTACGGCTTCTTCGACGGGAAGTTCGACCTCGCAGTGGACTTTGGGGCGCGTTCCGGCGACTGGGCCTCCATCGGGATCTCGACGGTGGGCAACATCACCGTTGACCTCTTCTCCGCATGGATCAGCCACGGGACTGGCTCGCAGCTCGACGTCCCCGTTGCCTATACTGCGTACCCTGCGACGACGCTGAGGGAGTTCTACTGGAAGAGTGTAGAGACGGAGCCCCAGCTCTTCACTATCAGAAATGACGCGTCCGTATCGGCCGTGTTCGACGCGAGGCACCGCACGGCAATGTTCGTGTTCTGGGACGCACAAGGTGGTTCCGTCACGTTCGAGCCTGGGCTGCTTGACGCACCGATCACCGTCCATGCTTCGGCGAACTCAGCGGTCATCTACAAGCTCGACGAGGGCAATGTCACCGTTTCGGACCCGTCCCAGACCGTGCCGACGCTGAACCTCATGGTGGAGGTTGGACGTCTAGGATGGAGACCAGAGGGATGGGGAGATGATCGCACCAAGACCCTCATCTTTGAACTTCCGAGCGGAGGCATTGCAGGGAGTAGTGTGACGAAGGCGATATAACATATGGTATTACATTATTATTCTTGTATACTGTCTAAGGGGTACCGGGCTTTCTTGCTAGTCGGTTGTGTGATTTACCACGTACAGAAGTCCATATTCTTCGGTTTAAATTGTAGTACAACGCTTCCTTCCCGTCGTATATTCGATATGTCCACAGAATGAAAGCGTCGCTTGTATAAGTTTAACCAATATTTCTAGGGTTTGGATTGCTAGACCGGATTAGAAACTTCGGACATAATTTCGTTCGAGAACAATATGCTAATCTGTCGTACACCGGCAGGGCGTTAAGGTAGTGGGGGCGACCACGAACGTCATCGCTGGTCCATACGCCTTCCGCTCTCCCCCCTCACTTCTCTCGACGAAAAAAAATCGCTCCTGGATCTTGCATGTCGTAGATTTGCGCATACTCCTCGAATGAAGCGGAGTGATATCAGGGTACAACTCCCTCATGTCGAGATAGCCGAGCTTCTTCGCGTTCTCTCGAATGTCTCCTAGAGCGTTCGTGCTGACTTGGTACTCGTTCCAAGGCCAGGCGACATGAGCAAGATCGTTGCTTGGATCCTTGGAGAGAATCTCTCTCGCTGCGACCGAGCGGAGACATGGTCGTCCTTCGTGGTCTGGAGCATGGCGTCAGTACCTCCTCCACCATGTCCGAAGACAGCTTCCGGAGATGACTTACGACCATAGGCTTCGACACCAGAGCGTCACCGTCGCCAGAGAGCCTCTCGCCTAGCGCATGGGAGTTCCCCGGACACGATCACAGCTTGATTCAACGTCCTGGGGTCTGCGATGATGCGCGCCACGTACTTGCTCGTGACAAGGTTGCAGGCTTTGCTGTCCTCGTAGATCTTTCAGCACATATCCTTCACCGGCTCGGGTGCCTTGCTCTATGTAGGACTGCATCCACCAGCCGATATCAATGAAGGTGTGAGGCGGACTGACGTTATACAACAGTTTTCTCTTAGACGCTTCACTTAGCGACTACATACCCCGACTCAAATGAAACTAATTGCTCACTTAGAGGTTCAACACGCCACACGAGGGCGGCGCACGTCCAGCGGCGCCTCAATCCCTTCCTTGAAGGGATCATCCGAGAATTCGGGGAGCCCATCTTCATCGTCCTCGCCATCGCCGTAGCCGACAGTACTTTCATGGGAGTCGAGGACGCATGCCGTGTCCTGGTGCAAACCATCATGAGAGAAGCGGTCCCCCAAGGTTGCGCCAAGGTTACCGATGACACTCGACCCGAAGCGGAGGCCGGACAGGTGCACGGTCCTGTCGAGCTCGTTCTCCAAGTCATCCGAGAAGTAGACGCCACGGAGATCCAGCATGAAGCGACAGAGGAAGCAGACGGTGAGCCTGCATGCCAAATGAGGATTGGCCTAGAGGATGGATGGGGAATTCGAACGCACGCTTCGTCAAAATATGGCCAGATACGCAGAAAGAGGGTGGGCTGGCCGGAAGGTAAGCTCCAGTGTTCGCTGGTGCTGACTAGCTCAGACATACCGAGGCGCTCTATGCGCGACGTGAATGGGTGCTCAAACAGAACGACAGAGGCATACGCACCAGGTCAGAAATGATAGCCAGTATCTTGCTCGGAAATAATGTGCTGAAGGCGGAAATATCAGTCACCAGTTTGGCGGGAGAGGCTGACTGGGCTTGACGTACACAAAGTAAGCTGTGCCTAAAGACGGTTATCCTTTGAGTACCATCCAACGAACATCATACGCGGAAAAGCGGAATTCACCATCTCGCAGAAGCAAGGTAGTCAGTGGCGCGTGCACCCCTAAACGCGACCAGTCTTTCTTGATCCCGTACGTGCGAATCCAAGTCAATGCAAGGAAGATGCCTTCTGACGTGACAGTCGTGGCTACGGATATCGTCTTGACTGACCGACCGCACGTGGTGAGACAACGTTGACACACTCGACGGAGAACTGCCTACATCTGAGCCCAGAAGGTGGGTTAGAATGAAAGGGAAGGTCGACGCTGGATGACACATACTTTGACATCATTTCATCCGGGAGCGTGTAAACACGCATACAGCCATACAGAAGGCCGCCCTGGACAGGCACGTAGAACACACTGCCTGCCTGTAACGAATTGAGCTGGTCGCATCTGACTACTAGGCGCATGGCGTAACTCACTATGTATAAGAATGGTCTTGCCAGGCTCAAGGGTATCACCACGAGGAGCGGCTTCCAGTCTCGCCCCCACACCGCATAGACGCGGATGATCGTGAAAGCTGGCGATCCCAGTGAGGCTCAGCACACAGAAACTGTATGAAGGACCTCACCAGCAAACGCAAGATAGTTCAGCGCGGTAAGCAAGTCGTCCGCGCGAGTCAGCCTTCCGCATCTACGCGCTTGCAATGAGCGTAATTACGCGGGAGTGAATTGTGTTTCAGGAAACATACCTCTGATCGCTTATGTCCCATGACAGCACCTCCACGATGAGCAATATCCGTTCGAATAGGGCCGTGTACCGGTTGAGGAGGTACACCACCGTCGCGCCAGTGAACTTCCGCTTCCATATCCGCCGTATCTCGGATGGAAACATGATGGACCAGTCAAACCATAGCAGAGCTAGGATACCGCCAAGTAGGAAGAAAACCAGTCATCAGCCACTCCACTACACGCCGGTAGACAACCGAACACGCACCTGTCGAAGCCACGATGCAATAGATTTCCACTTGCCAAGCGTCCCAGGAAATGAGTGCACATCAGCAGCATACGGGACTGCGCAGGAAAGAATAGGGAGATCGGGGAGCAATCATGTCAGGGTACGTGTCGCGTACTACCTCCCCCTATATGGTGCCTCATCACCTACGTATGCGTGTGAGCTGTCCGCGCTTGGAGACCGTAGAAAGTGTAAACGGAACGAGGGAGAGGAACCCGGACTGCCCACCCAACCGGCGCGAAGTCATTTCCGTCTCCACGTTCTGTCGAAGCGTCGAATATCAGTCATCTGTGGTTGGGCGCGCCCCTCACGCCTCGCGAATAGCAGACTGGGGGACAGACTGGGGGATAAAAGTCGCCATATCGAGCCGCAGCCTGTGCTTGAAAAGATGGACGAGAACGAGGAGAAGCCTAAACGGCAGTGCGATTCGGCCTCCATGCGAGTAGAGAACGCCCGTAGGAGAAGGTGGGACATAACGTACCGCCTTGCTTCTCGCGAAGAAGCGGAGGAAAGGTGGGAGCTACTCGCTTGAACGCGATTGTTATCGCCATCGAAACCGACCTATGTGCGTCGTATCTGGGATGAGGACGTCATTGTACGTCCGTAATTCCGTAGGCGTAGCATCTCTCTCCGGCGGTGACGATGAAGGCGTTGAAAAACGTTGATGGGAACAGAAGAACGCATACGCCCCGTGGCGGTTAGGCGGCGCCAAACAGAGGAAGAACCTCGCGCTTCCCAGCTTGTGGCGTTCTAGCGAGCCGTTCCAGGCGCTGCAGCAGCATCGAAATGAATGTCAGTATCGGCGGACGTAGAGACGTGGAGGAGAGGGAAGTACGGCTGACACATGCATCACCGTGGGCACGAAGGCGCGATTTGAGCACTCTAGTCAGGATGAGAAAAGGTGAATTGCGCAGCCCAGGACGCGGAGAACAATCCGGCCAAAGAGAAAGCTGGAAGAGGTTCCCAGCATGGCCGGACAAAAACATGATGTATCTGCGGGAAAGAAGCAACGGTTAGGCTCGACCCGTGCCCGGGGCAAAGCGCAACACACCTAACACAATCACATGCGCCCGATGGCAGATATTCTACCCACAGGCGTTATCCGCTACCTAACGATACTATACAGACAGAGCCTAACCTTCTACCGTCAGCACGTCCCCCAAAAAGCTAGAGCCACAGGAAGCCGGTGGGCGCTGCAAGCTCCACCGCCGCGACCTCCTTCAGGCCCTTCCCTCCGTCCACCCGCTTGAAGACCTTGACTCCCCCTCCGAAGACACCTCCAGCGATGAGGTACCTATCGTCCGGTCCCCCGAAGACCATTCCGCGGAGGTGCTTGAGCCCAGAGCGGACCTCGGCGGCGAGCCCGAGCTTGTCGCGCGCATCGACAGTCGAGAAGATCGCGATAGTGTCGCCCTCGGGCGACGGGTCGTTCCGGTTCGAGACGTATACGTACGGCGTCGGGTACGAGGCGTTGGGAGCGGGGACCAAGATTTCCGCGGCAAGCATCTCGGAGGCGGACTCGGGCGGCGGCGGGTTCCCCATCGTAGAGATTGTGTCGAGGAGGACGGGTTTGCCGGGAAGAGATGGGACGCGGTGCGCGGATACCTCACTGGTGAGTTCCAGGAGGGTATATACGACGTCCTCTGAGGAATGTGATATTTGGATCAGGCTTCCAGGAACCTCAAATACGTTTGCGCGCACAGAGGATAGGAACATACCGTGAAACGCGACATGCCGCGGTCCGGCGCCCGCCTTGTACTCGATGGCTCCCTTCTCCACCCACTGGCCGTCAGGGTCGCGAAAGAGTCGCCGCGTCTTGTCCGCGCCGAGGTCAGGGACGAGGATTTCCTGATAGGTCGGATGCGGTACGACTTGGTGGAGGTG
Source organism: Ganoderma multipileum BCRC 37180 (assembly GCA_000338015.2). Taxonomy (NCBI): domain Eukaryota; kingdom Fungi; phylum Basidiomycota; class Agaricomycetes; order Polyporales; family Polyporaceae; genus Ganoderma; species Ganoderma multipileum. Next base: position 10,222 of record BACB01005079.1, on the reverse strand, counting down.
CGAGCCTTCCTGCCGGTCCTTGTTGGGTCCGGTGCCCGTGAACGGGACGATAACGCTCTCCCCAGCGACGATGTGCGGTGGCTGCGCGGTCAGTGGCACGGCCGCAAACGTGCCAGAGCTATACTACACCACGACTTGTCGGTAGGTGTCGGAGAGGGGATACAGGCGCACTCACGTTGCCGAGGAGCAGCTCACCGTCCAGCGCGACAAGCGAGCACGGATCCGCCCCGCCGCTCGGTCCTTCGCCTACGACAGCGATGCGACCTTCCTCATCGACCTTCAGAACGAGTATCTTGCCTTCGCTCTGTTCAAGCGCGGTGAAGACGATGCTCTTGTCGGTGGGGTGCGGGGTAATCCATGACGGATGGTGGCCGACGGTAATGGTGGAAGTCAAGGTAAGCGAGGGCGCTTGTGGATCGAACGTGAGCGTGTAGATCTCATTCGTGTACGACGCGACCAGGATGCGGTAGACCCCCATCTTGTGTGAGCTGGGCGCAGGTTGCAGGATGCTTATCGGAAGGCGGGAGCGCTGTGCGACTCGGCGCAAGGCTTATAAGGCAATTCGCTCGGCGCACGGCGACCGAGGAATGTCCGCAGCGGCTGATATCGATGTCGACAAAGACGGTGGCGGCATGGTGGATTGTACTTAGGATAGGCAAGGCCCTTCTTCGTGGCGATTGGCGCAAGGTTTAGAACAGTTGTGGCCACGGCTTACAGGCAAGCGTAGAACTACGTCCCTTTCCTAGTCGAGAAACGCCAACGGTAATGCCGCCCAAGAAGCTACGTAACGCGAACCACCCCCTCCGACGATTCTCCATGCGGATATCCAGACCAGGCATCCGTCCTCCGAGGGTGCAGCTCTCAGATGCTTGGAGTCATAGGAAGGCATAGGAGAGGGTTACGCGATGCACCATGGTTTCGCCGAGAGGTGATAAGTCTTCCAAGCATCGTCAAGGCTAGGCTGCATGAACGGCATAGCCCGAGCTTTCGCCGTCAGTTGAAAACGTTCTGTATTCATGGTTTGAGTGCACTGCAGAGACCAGAATAAAATGGTATAACTACGATGGAAGATGAGTAAACATATCATTGAAACAGGAGCAAGCGAGGGCGTACCAGCACATCTCGGACCCAATGCCCGGAGACTCCATGCATGATAGAGCCAGATAGAAGCATCGGTAGGGCATTGACGCGCTTGATAGTGGTATCTTCGACACGTCATGAGTATTCTGGGCCGCAACCATTTGAGCACACTTGCGTGAAACGTGCATCACGTACACTACACCGCTAGATTGGGGGTCAAAGGAGCTGAGCTTGAAGATCATAAGAAAATGGAAACCGGAAAAGGTGAACGATACGTTGAGATTGCGATGTATGACGAACATCAACTAATGAGTAACCGGGAGGAAGCTTCAGCGCCGGCAATAAATGGACGGAAGCAAACCACGTACCACTACCAGCTCAGCGTGTGAGTAGCCGAGCTACCATGCACCAACGCCGTTTGATCGTGAGCAGCTCTGCAAGCGTATCTGTGCCTTCTCACAAAATCCGGTCGTACGTCTCTCGGTCGTGCGAAACAGGCCGGGAATCAGGGCCCGCTTGTCAAGCAAGTTCAGACTATCTCAGGAAACACTTCTTTGGCATATCACGGGGCGTACGAGACGTGGGATGCAGGCTTGTGGCATTTGCTGGTGTCTCGAAAGAAGAGGGCGAGATGGAGAAGGGTGCCGTCTGGACGGTCCCGGTGTTTGAATTGGTTCGTGATTCGAAAACTGTACGATCAACCATCACGAGAGTGAGATTGTCGGCTAAAAGGCCAAAATACGTGTGTAAGTATTGGTGGTGTTCCCATTGTGGCACTTCTCGAGTGCGGGTAGTGCTCCTGGGTCGACTTGCTGTCGACGGCGGACGCTTCGTAGGCGACGCGGACGAAGTTCCTTATACGTGTGCCTGCCAGTTGTCTCTTCTAAAAGTCCCTTTGAGCTGTGCACTAAGGTCAGAATTAAGGATAACTTTCGAGGATAATGAAGCCATACAGTACGAAGATGTTTTCGGTTTGCGACTGAAGACATGGCAGCGTGCATGGCAGCGGAAGACTCAGAGATGAGGTGAGGTACTTAGCAACAAGGCGCCTAGAGATAAGATGCGGCCCAAGAGATTAGATTAGATCTCATAGCCTCGCTTGAGCGGTGACTCCGAGTCGAGTTCCAGGAGTTGGCACTCGAGTCTCCAGGACCACCGCCAGCTCCTCCCATTTACCGTTCCATCGCCATATTCTGGAGAGTTGTATTATTTAACTGTCTAGGTGTGTTGGTAACAGTAACTCCGCTTTGCCCTCATATCGCAGATATAGGGACGAAACGCCTTCCACCGCCATCGCCCGTCTGTACTAGCATCTTGCTTGCCCCAGCTCGTGCACCACTATCAACGTCGACACCATGCCGGGCTCAATCAAGTCGGAGTTCAGTGACTCCGAGGACAGCACCCTCCGTGTCTCGATGACAAGCCTAGTGAGCGAGATGGAGCAGTGGGAAACTCACCTTACTGCGTTCCTATCCTCGTACGTGTATGGCTCTGGGGCTCTCTCGTGAGTATTCGGCCTGTTCCCACTGATTCAATATTCCTAACCCGCTACTAGAGCGGTTCCCTCCCAACGTTCCATATCCCACCTCGAGGCGTTGGGAGATATCATCCAAGACATGTGTGCAATCTTCAACGCTTCCTTCACCCGAGCAGCGAGCATGGTCCGTCGACGGCGCAATTCGCTCGCCCCCATCAACTTCTTGCCGGACGAAGTACTCCTCCCGATCTTCCTCGAGGCCACTCACAACCACCCGCACCGCAAGATCAACGTTTTTCTCACCTGCACCCGATGGCGGGACGTATGCTCGTCCAACTCGTCGTTCTGGAGCAAGTTCCTCGTCCCGAGTTCGACGCGCCACGCCCGGCGAGCCATTGCCGCCGCTCAGGGCCGCCCTCTCGACCTCACTGTCGATTTTAAGACGTGGAGCACCGACCTTCAGAACGTCGTCTCGCAACGCGAGAATACCGTCCAGCGTCTCACTGCGCGTCGCGTCTCATTGGCTTCGAAGGACACGGCGAGCTGGCTGACATCTTCCTTTCCTGCGCTTCACGACCTCCGCTTGGAGAGTGGGGCAGCCTACAGCTGGAACGACTGCGTATTGCCGCCTTGGAATTTCCGTTGGCGCGAGTCACATGGGACCCTCTTCTTGTTGGATTGCCGTTTCCCTTATGCTGCACAGTCATATTCCGGCCTCCGCAGCCTGTCGATCATATACCACGCTCCCCCGGTGGCGGAGAAGGAGGACTCTCCACACGACAAGCATCTGCTCGACGCGCTCCGTGCGTGCCCCCAGCTGCAATATCTGACGCTCTCCCATCCTCCCATTTCTGCGTACGAGGCTCTTGCGGCGCCGCCTCCCTATCCCGTCCCTCTGTACGCCCTTCGCAGTCTTCGGCTCCAGATGCACGTGCAGAAGATCGCGTCTCTTCTTGAGGGGATCGAGACGTCCCCCGAGGCCCTCTTCTCCGTAGACATCGACCTGACCGATATGAGCCACTGGACCGGCCACGAACGCGCATGGCACAAGCCCCTCCTCGATGCACCCCTCAAGCCCTTCTCCTCCGTCCCTGCACACTCGCTCCCGATGCTTGGGCGTCTCGAGTCATTCGCGATGCGGTACGGCTGCTCTGTTGTGGGTCGTGTGCCTACCCGCTTGCGGCCCAGCGGGCAGCGCGCCCCCTCCGACTTCCGCCTGACGCTTCCCGCACCGACGTCTCTAGACGATGTCGAGATGCGCGGCGCGTTCGACGATTTCCTCGCGTTTTTGCTGTCCCGGAACTTTCTTGCCAACTCCACTCGTCTACGCCTCGAGTCGTTCCCGTCCACGCAGCAGGTATTGGAGGTCCTGCGCGCGGCGCCGCTCCTCACGACCCTGGCGATGGACGCACAAGCGGCCGGAGACCATGCAATGCCGGTGGATGTGTTGGTTCGTATCGCGAGGACGAGGCACTCCATGCAACCGCTCTCACCGGTCCTGGAGGCGGTCGCGCTGGTCGGATGCACGGTTGACGAAGGGATGCTGGCGGATCTCGGTGAGGTTGTCGGGTCACTCGATCTCCGGGTGCTTTCGTTGGAGCGATGCGACTCGGAGCTCGAGGAGGAGGAGATCCTGGCTCGGCTGAGGGGCGAGAGCATGAATGGCGGGCTGGATGTGCGGTGGATTGAGGACGATCCTAGACTCGAGCTTCGCGTTTGAATATGTGTAGTGCCACCCCGAAACATTGATTGACGTTCAGTCGAGCTTAGGTTTGGGGCACACACGCGTACGACCTAGACATCGAGGAGGTCGACCGCGGCGAATCCTAGGTCTGAGGTCATCACGGTGAGTAGGCTCTTGGAGAGGGCGCGGCGTAAGCCACAAGGAACGAGCCACAAGGAACGCGGTCGCACTTGTATAAGTAGCTGCGCTGCCGAACATTGCATGGACTCGGAGTAAATACTACTTACTGGGGGCTGGAAATCAGACTAACGTTGCGGACTCTATTGTGCGAACTATACGGATGAGCACGCGCTGGAGGGGCTGTTCCAATATCACGCAGAAATTCCAAAGGTATTGATAACCTGAACCTGCACATAAATTCTGGAAGTGAGCTTGCTTTTAGTACAACACAGTCAGATGAGACAGCGTAACAAGGTCTATAACGGTAAACGAGTATGAGGACAACCATCGAGGCTAGATAGGAATACAGAAAGTTGAGCGAAGAGTAGAGCCCAACTTCCGAAGGAGCCTCGCCGGCCGGAAACCTGAGTCAAGGGTACGTCAGAAATACTCAAGGGCGACGACCACACAAGCACACTCACGCTTTGGCTTTCCACCGTATCCATCCACAGTCTCCGTCTCATCGACTTCCGAGGCGTACTCGCGGGCCGTCCCGCTCAGGTAACTCCCCGAGTCAGAATCAGAATCGCTGATGTACAGGTCTTGCTGGAGAGCGATATGCTCCTTCAAAGTGGGAAGGTCCGGATTCCGTTCGTGCGCTCTCCTGATGATGCTGGGGGTCCGAGGACGTCAGCACGGGCCAAAGACAATAGATAACGGTGTTCGACTCACTTCATGATCGCAAACCGTTCCTTGTACAAGTCGACCGGGTTACCGATGTCTTCCTGCTTGAGGTTGGTCGGGAAGTCGAGCCAGAGATGGACAAGCGGAATGTACTCGGGGTCTTGAAAGTCTTCAGGAGGTGCGAAGATGTCGTCTTCATCGGGGGTAGCCACGTCCTTCGGCTGCTCAGTGGTGGGTGGCGACGATACCGAAGACTCTTGGGCATAAGGAACACCATGGTTCGGTGGGAAAGATGCCGCCTGCTCGCGAGCCAAGCGTGTACGCTTCGCGCGGCCCAGATCCGTACGGAACAGCGCCTCCATGTCCATTTGCTCCTCCACCGACAGCTCAATGATACACGTGTCATCGAAACCCTCCTCCCGCGCATGTACGCGTACGTCCAGGTTCATCCGAGCCCAGCGGTAGCAGTTGTCGTACGGGAAGGCACGATCAGGGCGAACCGAGGGCCGACCAGTAGGGTGCGTTTCGTTCGGGAAGATGGGGACGCATATGTCGGACTCGAAGCCTCGCTTCTCGTCGACCGCCCGGAGCGAGGGGCCAATAGGCCGCACGTTATAGCCGTACCACAGCTGGCCGGGGAATGAGAGGGTTAATCCCTGTTGGGGTTATATGAGCGGGCCATATTTGACTGTGCACGAAGGAGACGTACGAATGCAGTGAAAACCAAGTAGGTCTTTGGACGAATCTGCTGGGCCTCCTCTACCGCACGCGCATCGAGATGTGTGACCATCCCCACGGGATCCATCTGGATGGCTGCATATGCCTCGGGCGGAGGACAGAAAGATGAAGACATAGCGGAAGATGGTAGTAGGCTGGCAGAACTTGGGATTCGGGGGTCGGGGGGGTTCGGTGGGTGGCTACAGGGAACGGGGGGAGTGGCGAAGCAGTTGGCGAGACGCAGCCACACACGCGGTTGCGCTTCTTAAGTAAGCTTTGTCGAACTTGAACACCTTCCTTTGTGTCGCGTTTCGACCTTTGTTGCTATTTGCCCTTGGTGGCACCAGCGCTCTTCTGCTATCGCTTTTGCACTGGATCTTGCGTTTTACCCGACGCATGTTCCGAGAATGTAGAGGCCGAGAGGACAATGGTGGCATTCGATCATCGACACCGGAATAGGCGTGTAAAAGGATCAGGAATTGCCTACTATCATAACAACCTGATCAGAACCTAAGCATTGAAGACATTAGACGTTAGCCAACAGAGGATAATTTATGGTCCGTTTAGAAGCTTGTTCTGGCCAATGCTATGGGACACGGTTGGTTTTGCAAACAATGAACCCGGCGTGGGCAAAGCACTCAACCACTTTGCTCAAAACCGACCCGACCTCCCTTCAACCTTCTTTCTCACTTCGGGCTGGTTCCTCTCTGTGCGCAACATACCACCTTTCTCCTCATTCCGATGACTACCTGCGGCATCTGCGCACGCGAGACGTGCGACGTTCCCCTTCCACGCGACCCCAACGCCAAATACGTCCGAGGCGACCTCTACAGCCTGAGGGAATCCGTCCATACACCAATCAACCTAATTCTCAAACAGACCTTCCCCGCCGGGAGCCCTGTATTCGACAGGTCTTGCCAGTCCTTGAAGGATCTCACAAACAACCCCAATGTCATCCGAGACGGCCGTCCCGCCGTTATCATGCAAGACGATGACGGCCCAGGTTTGACGGTATGCCTCGCCACCACCTACAGTGGTGAAGATATCGCGAAGCTTCCGCGCATCTTCCAACACTTCTCCTTCCCCATCGGGTCCAACATATTGCGCGACCACATCGACCATATCCACGGGTTGCCCGAGTGGGACAAACTGAATGCGTATCTCATTGGATGGCCGTTCCAATCCACAGCCACCTGCGAGGGCGTATGGGACGCACGGGTCGACGGGAAGGAGGTTCCTCAGGTGCTCGGGAGTGAGACGATGAAGTTCCTCAGGACGGAGTGCAAGAGGAGAAGGAAGGTGTGGCAGGAGATGTGCCAGGATGCCGCGTTGGCTGACGAGCTCGAGGCCGAGGTCAGAGTGAGTGCGACCGCACACTTTCAACGCCGAATTGAGCTGACTGGTACCATCCAGGATCACATCGAGCAACGCAGGAAGGACAAGGAACAGGAGCGCTCCTACGTAAGTCCTCAACCACCCTTCTTGACCTTCATTGTCGGGCTCATGAATCGGGTATCTCAGGGGACTCGAAACGGGTCGTGCGAATCTGTAGCCTCTGCCAACAGTGTGTGGTGGCGGGACAGTTGCCGCTGCCCGGAGACGATCCCTGAAGAGCCCGAAAACAACGCCTTCCCCGCGGCATTCGGGAAGCGGCGTGAACCCAGCGCCAAGAAGGTAACGTCCTTCCAACTCTGTTGCAAACTCCTCCCTGACCATGCCGGCGACAGTCTACCAGAAGGCTTAGCACGGGATGCTCGCTCACCAAGGCGCCCGCAAAGAAGGTGAGTCCCCTTGCGCACGCCGTGGCGGCTCGAGCACTGACTTGTCTGAGGGAAGGCTGACGGGGACTGGATCTCGGTCAAGTCGAACGGAAGCCGGACCAGCCTCACTCAGAAGGCCCAGACTAAGAGCGGCCTTATGAACAGATTCGATGTCCTGCGCGCGGTGAGGGTGAATGCAGGTTGACAGGACGTCTGCGGCGCCGCGCCACGTTTGCCACCCTCCTAAGTGAGGGGTTGTAGAAGCTCGACGGCGAGGAGAGGTCATGTATGCTTTGAATATTTTGTCCTATGTATACCTTACGATAATGTGTTGTATTATGCATGTATGCCTTATGCACCCCGTGGACAGTATTGGATACTGAGGGACTGCGCCAGTACCGAAGGACGCCAAGGCACGAGTGGAGATGCACTGTCGGGTATGCACATCTCCAATCTGTCCTCGACGGAGCATGGATAGCGAGAAGCGGGATCCGGAAGATACAACTGATACACCACAATGCCTATACTGTGAAATAGTGACACGACAGCTCACCGTGGGGGCCTCGTGCGTGGAGTTACCCATACGTCGAGCACTGGCTGTGTACATAACAACCAAGACCTGGTCGACAACTCCGAGGGGGGTTCACGGTTCCAAAGGACGCGGGTAGTTGCAACTCTGACCGTCAAGCATACTAGAAGTGCCCATAAGAGAGTGGGTCGAGGTCGAGTCGCAAACAGAAAACTCGTGCTGCGGGAGGGCCCAAGCAGAAACAGTCCGGCAAAGAGGTAGTGTCCTAAGGCAGACCGTAAATAGCCTGCGTGCGGGGAGGGAGGACGATCATATAACCGCGGGAGGTAGTGGCAAGGGCTACCAGGGAGGCGAGAGAGGGAGTTTTGGCAGGCGCGAGTCTGGCGAACCAGGGAGGCATCGGCAAACCCCGGCCCGCCAGCGCCATTGGACGCGGTTTGCCCCGCAAGGTCTGACTTGCAACCATGATCTTCATCGCGGGCTTGGACTGTCCCTCCGCTCACTCGTACGGATGCTCGTGACAAGTATCTCTTTGTGCTCCAACATGTCCTTCGATGTTCGGAAAACATTGAAGAACTGCGTCGCGCGCACGCTCGCAATCGACGCGCAGATAAATGACGCCCTCGGAATGTCAGTAGATGTCCTAAACAGAACACACATTTGATGCCCCGCACGCGGCCGATCACACTTGAGGTGGAAGCCGTCGCGCTGGCCAGGCCGACAATTGACGATGGGACCATGGCGGAACCCAGTTGAGCCATCGGGGGGTTGACGGAATGGTTTACCGAAGCTTCAAAGTTCGTGGGGAGCCGCTTTCAAACGTTAACGCTCGCTCGCAGCCTCGGGGTAATGAAACATAATAGTTCGAAACAAATAATATATAGTCGTACAAAGCCTGCGGAGACGGCGAGGAAAGCTGCATAACGACAAAGGAGTGTGAGGTGTAACCATCAAGGTTAGAAAGGGATACAGAACATTCCGCGAACGCTCGAGCGCAACTTCCGGAGCAGCTTCCCTGGCCGGAAACCTGAGTCAACACGTCAGAGAACTACTCAAGAGCCACGGCGGGGTAGGGTCACTCACGCTTCGGCTTCTCAACGTAGGAATCCTCGGGCTCCGACGCATCAGCTTCGGACGCACAGTCGCTATCCGTCCTGCTCATGCAACTGTCCGAATCAGAGTCGCCAACGTAAGGGTCTCGCCGGACAGCGAGATACTCCCTCAAAGTGGGAAGGTCCGGATCCCGTTCGTGAGCCCTCCTGATGATGCTTGGAGGATGTCAGCACCGACTGAAGCGGTTGAGTGGTGGCGCTCCACTCACCTCGCGATCGCATACCGTTCCCTGTACAACTTCACCGGGTCGCCGATATCCTCCTGCTTGAGGTTGGCCTCCAGATCGAGCCAGAGGTGGACGAGCGGAATGTATTCAGGATCTTCGGAGTCGGCTGGTGGTTGGAAGATGTCGACTTCACCGGAGGCATCGACATGCTTTGGATGCTCGGCGGCGGGCTGCGGCGGCGACGAAGACTCCGGCGCAGAAGTGTGGTCTGGAAGCTCAGACGTAGCTTGCTCACGAGCCAACCGCGTACGCTTCGCGCGACCCAGATCCGGGCGGAAGAGCATCATCATGTCCATCTGCTCTCCCACCGACAGCTCTATGGCGCGCGCGTGGTCGAACCCTTCCTCCGGCGCACACACCCGGATGTCCAGATCCATCGCAGCCCAGTGATAACAGTTGTCGTACGGGAAGACCCCATCAGGGCGGATAGACGGTCGACCGGCAGGGTGCGTTTCGTTGGGAAAGATGGGGACGCACATGTCCGACTCGAAGCCCCGCTTCTCGTCGACTGCCCGGAGCGAGGGACCGATAGGCCGCACGTTGTAACCATACCACGGTCGGCCGGGAAACGGTATCGATAAGCCCTGTTGGGGGTGGTATGAGCAAACCGTATCCGACTGTACACGAAGGAAACGTACGAATGCGGTGAAAACCAAGTAGGTCTTTGGACGAATCTGCTGGGCTTCCTCTGTGGCCAAGGCGTCGAGATGCGCGACCATCGCCACAGGATCCATCCGAATTGCCGCATATACGCCAACAGAGGGACAGAATTTGTTGGATGAAGACATCGTGG
>BACB01005078.1:0-10913 GCA_000338015.2 Ganoderma multipileum BCRC 37180 | reverse complement strand
CCTCACAAGCAGCCCCGACGTCATCAAAGGCGGCCGGCCCGCCATCATCACGGAAGACCAAGACGACGACCCGCAAGGTGTCTGGGTCTGCGTCGCAACCACCTACAGCGGTGAGGACATCTCGAAGCTCCCGCTTATCTTCCAGCATTTCTCCATCCCCATCGCGCCAAACATGTGGCATGGCCACGGCAACCACGTCCACGGGTTGCCCGAGTGGGACAAGCCAAATGCCTTCGTCATTGGATGGCCGTTCCGATCCAAAGCCACACGCGAGGGCGTATGGACCACACAGGTCGACGGGGAGGAAGTTCCTCAGGTGCTCGGGAAGGAGGCGATGAACTTCCTCATCGCCGAATGCAAGAGGAGAAGGGAAACGTGGCTGGAGATGTGCAAGAACCCTGCGACGGCCACTGCGCTCGAGGCCGAGGTCAAGGTGAGTGCACCCGCGCGCGTCGTCCTTTGGGTTTGGCTGACTCGTGTCGTCCAGAACCACGTGAAGGAACGATTCTATGTGAGTCTTTTACCCCCTCCCCCCACTTCATGCCCATGCCCGAACTGATAACTCGGGCGCATCAGAGCGATGTCGGAAGCAGGACTGCATCCTTCGAGTCTGTCGCCACGGGAGTCGATGCTCCGTGGTGGCGCAGGCCGACGACCATCCCCGAGGAGACTGAGAACGACTTTGTCCTCGTAACATCGGGGAAGCCACGCGAACCCACGTCCCGGAAGGTAACGTCCTTCAGACCGACTCTGCTCAACCTTTCGTTGACTTATCCTGTCTGTAGTCCACTGGAAAGCACCGCACGCGCTCAACTAGCTCGTTCGGCAGCGCATGGACAAAGAAGGTGGGTATCATCGCGCGCCATGGCATTTCGGGGACTAACTTGTTTGCGCGAAGGCTGGTGCGGACAAGAATCCGACCAAGCCGAACCGAAGCCGGACCAGCCTCGCTCAGAAGGCCCAGACCAAGGGCGGGCTTATGAACAAATTCGATGTCCTGCGTGCGGTGAGGGTGAACGTGGGTTGACACCACGCCTGGGGCGTCGTGCCACCGCGCTGAGGTCGCGAGGGCACACTGGGGGGGAGGTACACTGTACACCTCCAATGCTCTGTCATGATTGTATACTCCTGCATCCATTACGATGTGTCGCATTATGCATGTATGCTTTATGCCCCAATGGAGGATGGGAGAAAATAGCGTCAGTCCCGAAGACGCGAAGACAAGAGTGGAGATGTAGTACACACTTCTCCACCGGTCCCCGTTTGGCGCATACATCACAATGCATGAAACGCAAAATCGTGACGTGGTAACTCACCGTAGTAGCCTTGTACTTTGTACTGCCCAAATGCCAAGTGTTGGACACGTACATCGCCAGGTCCTCCTTCGTGCTTGTCCCCGAGACCACGATTAGGACGTTCGCAAGTCGGGTAGTTGATGAATTTTAGAGCGTACAGAACAGAAGGAGTCGGCCAAGATCTCGAAAGGTCGAGTAGCAACAGACCGGCAAACAGCAGGTGTTGGGGTTGGGTCAACCTGGGGTCAACGAGGCGGCAGCTGAGAGCCCACGGGTAGACTCCGGGCCGCGAGCGTCTTAAGTCATTACCAAGTGCCTGGCCACGGTTTGCTCCGAGCCTGTGTCATGATCCTGACGATAATCATATCCGCCGATCAGGAATAAACGGCAAATGCCGGGACGCCGCTGCGTACTTGCTTCGTCCCATCATCATATTCAGCACCTCGGCCCACGACCATGTTTTCCTCTCATGAATGTCTATACGCAGGGCCCTCCGGGCAGACCTGGACACAATTCTTACGGCATCAAGGAAGTTTGTAGTGCTTGAACCGCGCTTCGTTCAACTGCTGAGATCGTCACGCAGCATGCGGTGACCCGACAACGGTGAGAGCCATCGAGCAACACTCGCGGAACTCGAACGTCCGGAACGCGGAATGCCTAAATGAGATGAATTGATGTGACTGGCGGTCAGGTACATGCAGCAAGCTCGAGAACAATACACACGAGGACATAGAAAGGTGATGGAAACGAGGCGGCGGGAATATAAATACACAGTACTTGGTGCTACAGGTAGGTGAAGCAAAACGACTATAAATACGCAAGAGGGCCGCGCAATGGGTGGTGGGTAATGAAAATACAACTATACAACACGTGCAGCGGTGGTCACAAGTGACCCGAACGAATCTCTACCTGCTCCATGGAACATCCTCTACGGTCCATTGCCCTGAGATGACATTGACGAGGGAATCATAAACAGCCAGATCCCGGAGTACACCAGTACGATGCCACTCCTCGATGATGGAGATGGCATTTTCTACCCGCAGATCTACTTTGAGCTTCTCACAGAGATCCTCGTCGCCGGTGTCGACATACCCATAGAGATCGTAATTGACCAACTGCAACAGGTCAGTCTGAAGGAAGATCCGTGCGGAGTCAAACTGGGAATACCTCTGCATTATGCTCAAGATTGACGCATACACTGCCGGTCGTGACGGGACGAGCACTGTCTTACACAGCGGCTCAGGAAGAGATGTGGTCCGCAGCACGGGTGAGAGGTCGATAGGAGAGTATACCAGAAGGGATGCGGGATAGAGAACGAGGTGTTGTGCGAGTGTGAGGGAGGTGGACCGTGTAACACGGAACATGCGCGCTTTCTTGTAGAAATCTCCACCAGTTCGGAAAAGAAGGGGCGGCAGACAAGATTGAGGGAGTCGCTCGGTCTCAGTCACGAGGTTGCATGCATTGTCCAGTTGTTCATCCGGGACAAGGTAATAGAAGTCCTGTATGCGCAATGTACAAGAAGGTCTTCCATCATGAGAGAGGACAACTGCTTACCCTGATCACCACTGGGACGTTCATTTTTCGGTGCAGAAGTGATTGCCACTCGATGAGCTGAATACCTGCGTCCTGGAGAGTCTTGAGGGCTTTGTCAACAAGCTCTTCAGGTGACGATCCGTAGACATTGGCTGCATCAGCCTGGGGCGGATACATGTTGGAGAAGTCATCTAGACGTGGCATCGTTGATGTGGTTGGTTGCAGGGAAGAGAATGTGGTAACAGCAGCGGGGAACGGTTGTCTATAACAAAGTTTGTTGGGATGCGTCACATAACGGGACAGGGTCTTGAAGGCCTAGTCTCATGGGGCTGTAGCAACGAGCGAGGTTTGGTGACCCCATCCCAGTGGGGCCTCCATAACTCAATTGGAGCTTCTCGTTGCTCCCTTCGAGGCAGCCGTCTGCAGATGCATACTAGACCCTGACTCATACCTCGGATCCCGGCAGGGTCCAGTTAAACTGGGGTTCGGAGTTTCAGGGCGTCCCAAAACCCAAAAGCACTAGCGGAGTATGAAATTAGGAATGAAGTGAGGGTACACTGCCCCAAATGAGATCATCTTTCACGACTCACCACTTCTCGTCGAGTCCTGGTCTAGTCCTCCTCCAGACCAGATTCCTTGATCACCCTGGTCCTCAGGCCTCAGCATGCCTGTAGAGGCACACGAGAACGCACGACACCATGTGCGGCAGGCTTGAAACGGCGCTGCAGCAGGGCACCGCACACTGGACGACTACGTGGTGCATCTAACCAACCTCGCTGGCTCGGGTCGCCGCTTTCACCTTGCTTTCTATCTGGTCTCACCCGCTCACTATTCGTGGGGAGGGGCAACGCCCGCCGGATGGCCATAAGTGCACGTCTGAGCACTGACCTTCCTTTTACAGTGAGACGTGCTGATACCGATGCGCAGCTCGACACGAGTGTGGCTGAAGAAGTGGTACACATATTTTATATTCCATTGGGGTAGCAGACACATGTATTTTTACTACAAGCAAGTACTGTACAGGTCAAAATTGCAATCCTTGGGGATAGAATCACGAAATTCTGGATATTTCATTCCTATCCAGTGAAGAAACAATGCTTCTACTACGTCTGCCACAAATCGAGCCCCAAGGATCTGACTAGAATTCAATATAATTGCTATGTAGAAAGTATAAGCTTGGAAGGTGATGTGCTCGCCAAAATATTTGGAAGGGAGGAGTGCTCGCTGAGAGCTTACATAAGTGCTCAAGCATCGCGACCTCAAACACACTACCCGGACAGAGGCCATCACAGCGACACCCTCTCAGCAGCCATACTCTTCTATGATTCAACCCCGGTGGCCTCATATCTTCTCTCAGCGTCGCTGAGCAAAACGAGGCTTAGGCGTGCCCCACGAACGATGACAACAAAGGTGGACCAGGCACATACCGTATCTGCGCTCGTCTCGCACCCACTATTCACCAGCACAATGCCTGCAAAATGTCCAGGTTGAACCAGACGGCCAACTTCACTGACACCTTCACGGAAGCAGAGCACCAGTTCCTTTGTGAGGCCGCACGGAAAGAGGATAGGAGTGGGCTGGAGAAGAAGCGCCGCCAGGAGTGGATCGAGTGGGAGACAGAGCAGGTCGCTACAAAGCGCTGCAAGATGGTGGAACAAGCACAGAAGAAGGCCGCGCTGGTGGCTAAGCTGAGGGGACTTACCGGGACTTCCGACCCTAACACCGTCACTGTAGCCCTCATCAACACCCATCTGGACCTCCAACTTCATTGGTACAGTACATTTGTTGACCTGCTGACAGGGAGTACTGCCGTCAAGGTGCCCAAAAAGAATGCGGTCAGCTCGAAAGCATTGAAGATTGCCGCTTTGAAGGATGCAATTACTCGATATGAATTGTTGCCTCAGGAGATCCGGGAGGACGTGGAGGAGAGGGCAGGAGGATCGGAGACGGATTACCTTGTTGGCGAGCACGAGGTGGATGGCAGAGAAAGCGATGAGGATATATAATGTATTTTGAGTTTTGCGTCATAGTACATGTGTTTGGGGATGATATGAGCATGCAGTATGCTACTATTCGTAGAAAGCAGCAGAGGGAGGAGGTGTACCATGGAATGATGTTCACAGTGAGCGCTAGATGCGTGTAAACGCGATCGGGATGTGTCCAAATCACTTATATAAGCCGCCACTGATAGGCCAGTCCCAGGTCATGATTGCCCCTCCCCACTATTTGTCATCCATCCTGCTTGACCTGTTCCTCCCTATTCTGCTGTACCAGTCCTTCGCACGCACTTCGACAGTTCGTTTAGGCCCTTCCGCGTTCAAATGAAATGAATCAGTAGCGATGTGGCACAGAAAATGTCAGGAGCGTAATATGAATGTGAGTGGAGATGGCCAGGATGATGTAGGACGCTACCCACGTCACTTGCAGTGCCGAGGTGGTTAACCCAGGGTCCCAATCTCCGGCTATCGCTCTAGTTTAGAGCCTCAGCGCAAATTATTACATACTGTTGTCTGTTGCGGAATGGCCCCAAAGCTGTGGAGCTCCGATCGCTATTTGCCGACATTGAGTCTCAGTGGTTAGCACTCCAGGTAGGGATCGGTAGTGACGGCCGTATTTGTCATCACCATCCCTTGGCAGGCAATGGAGATGACTAAAGCGGGCCCAATGCAGATTCCACCTGTTACGCCCCCTTGCCCACCCTGCCCCCGCACCGCTGTTCGCAGAGAAAGTTGGGAGGCCTTCTCATGGGCCCCCAAACAGTACGCGGGTAAAGGCCTCTAGTCGAATCACAGCCAGGGAAGGCCGGTAGGAGGGTTGAGGAGGGGTGGAGACGAGCGCGTCATGCTATCATAAGGGGTTGAATCTGCATTGGGCTTACCTTACTGTGCACTTCTAGGCTTTGCACTGCAAGGTTCTACTGATAAGTACATCCCAATTTCCGGAGATCTATGCCACAAATGCACGGTTGTGCCTGCCACCCCATTTGTTGGATGACATCTTCGTGATCTTCACGCGTATCTGCACCCACGCCTTGGGTTCCGACCAGCTTGCTCCCCGCTCTGTCCATGAGCTGAGCCACATGCTCCATGGGTACCATTTCCGAACTTCTCCGAGGGACAAATTGCAACTTGTGTACGTCAGCTGCGTCCGTTGGTTTGGCCCCCCTGTCCTGGTGTACAACGTATGCCCACAAGTTCAGCACAATGTGAGGACAGGACCACATTCGCACCACAGCGGACTTTCCTTTCTGTCCCTGTGTATACTGGTCTTGTTAGGTCCACACTGTGATCATGATCATCACTATGTGATAATGTTCGAGTCTGTCCGTGACGGCCCCGTAGCCTCCTGTAGCCTGGGATTATGCCTGGTCATCACCCCGACATCTTGGTTGCCTCCGTGCATGCCTATCACTTCTCCCTTGAGCCATCGGCATGCGTTCGGTTCACACATGCCCTCTCTCGAGCGCATAATGCCCCCATCTGTCTCCCACTTGCCCCAGCCACAATCTCCATCGCATCCCCAATCGCAGGCTCCATGCACCATGCGCGCATTTTCCGAAACCTTCCCAGCCCCGTGACCAGTCGCAGTGGCTGTGTATCACCACCACCCACTGTTTGGTTTCCGGATTTGGCACGCGATGCATTGTCGATGCTCGAACGCCATCACGTTCGTGTGTTGACTTGCCTGCCGTGGCCTTCCCCTCTCATTTTCGGGGCACGTTTTGGTGCGGTGTTAGCCGATGCGTGAGCCCCACTGCCAGTGTTCTTCATCCATCCTGCCCTGTGATCAAGCCCTATTTGTCCACTGTTTGTCATCTGCCATTGGGCCAAGTGCCTATCAGCTTGCTATGAGCTCTCTGCACTGTGTGGGATCATTACTCTCTTGTCTGTTGTCTGCGCAATCTCTGATCTTGGTCCGCCCACCTATCCCCATTCCTTCCCTTGCCCTACAGGTTTTGTAGCTCCCTTCTAGCCATTTTCCTAACCCTTGGGCATGCAACGACTCACTTTTTCTCAGGAGGTCCATTATTTCACTATCCTTGAGTGATTCCTGTGCTGTTGCAATTGAATCAATACATAGCAATTCTAGTTCCTGAGCCATGGTTATCTAGTCTAGTACATGTCTGAAGTATTGGCACTCTTATGCATCAGTGTACGTGTAATGGTGGCTCCAATCTTGCTTTCTTTCCTTTATGACATGGACTAGAGTGCTGATGCTGTTTCTGATTTGAGTGATATATTGGATTGAATGCAGATCCTACTTACTTATATTCAACTGGGTCCATAATGACCTTAGGGTCAATGTGAACCTTGATAACACAGGTATGGTAGCCCTATAAAATCGATCATTAGTCCATCCTTCCCAAAATAACGTATCATAGCTTACCTCTATAGCTTTCACTTGAGTAACTGTTCCATAGTAGAATTTTCTGCAACCCATGTAACCAACATGATCATTAACCTGTCAAAGATATAGTATATCAGCATTATAGACATGATGTCCAGGAAATCCAAGGTAGTACATACCACAAATGGTCTCGTATCCATGCCTTGCTCAATGTTCCTTATCGATAGCAAAATTTTGGAAGAGTATAATGATACGTCTTGAGAAAGACCTGAATAGGGAGGTATATATATATGACAGTAAGAAGTGCTTTCTTCTTTTTGCTACCCAATCAACTGGCTCGCTTCTCTTCATGATTCTCCATGTCGTCATTAACATGTAAATGAGCTTGATAGATAGCGCTGCTTAATGCTGCACAGTGAATATGAGACTTGTGCACAAGTGCCATACTATTGGAATTTGATTTGTATTGTTTGGTCTGTTTGTCATTGTTTGCATGTTTGGTCAGCATTTGTGTACCTATGAATAAGCGACTATTTGTACTTATTTGTTTACCACTATTGACCTGGCCATAAACTATTGAACTGAGCTAGACTAGTTTACCAAACAAATAGAGGTTCTCACAATGGCTGTTTTAATTGCACGATTTTCTGTTATTTGGGTACACTTCACACTATTTTCCGGCCACCTTCGGCTACCTTTCCTATTTTGAAAGGTCTTTGTACCTGTATATATATATCAGATTGTAAAGGCTGAGGAGTATATAGAAGTCCACTTTTCGCATCACGTACCTTAAGCCCCCTTTCGCTACCACCTGCATAACATGAATCCTTTCACTCACAACTCTACACCACCCAATCCTGCCCATACCACCTACTCTGCCTACCTCATGGTTCCAGCCGTGATACTCCGTCCTGCTGTTTCGTACTTTGGGCCCAGATTTGCAATTGCAAATTGCCCTTCATCGCCTCTTACCATTGGAACCCAGGTTCAACTCGAGATCCGCTACTTGGACCATCATGGCAACATCCTCATTGCTATCGACTCTGGTATCCGAGGCACAATCTGCTCAGTGGAGTTGCTCAGCATCCACTTCATCGAGTTCGTTATCCGCAACGAAGCACCTACCGGCCATGCCTGTACCTACCTCCTCGTACCTGGTTGTAGGTATGGTTACACGCAAATGCCATTGGAGTTCTACATCACATGGAGCCAACTCCGCCCCTTCCTGTCTGGAACGTTCTGGCCAGCAGACAATGTCTGACAACTGCCAGCAGCACCTCGTGTTACAGTGAGCACCACTGTTGGACCTTCCCATGGGACTTCGTAAGCAGTTCAATTCTCTATGTGTGTATACCTTGAGAAAACTAACCACTTCATAACAGTGGTTCCAGGGATGATGCCTCCCGTACCGAGGTTAAGACTTCTGACTCTGACCTCAAACATCAAGATGGAAGTTTGTCGTCAGAGTCTGAGTCATCATCAGACAGTCCAATTCAAATGCGGGCTTCTACTCACATCAGGACGCTTTCTGCATTTTGTAGTGGCAATGCGAACCACTAGCCGTAGGGGGAGAGAGGAGGGCGTCATATGTGGTACAGATAAGTGGATTCACAGGTGACCGCAGGAGGGGTAGAGGTAGAATACGATGTCAGCTTTATTCGAGATCGTCTCTTTATAAGCACGCACAGGTCATTCTTCTGTCCGCATTCAGGCTTCACTCTACCCTTACTATCTATGGCACCCAACATGTGGTCATCATCCCCTCCCACCAACCCTCATGCAGCCGATCGTCATTCATCCTCTTATCGGGTACTATATGTCTAAATCCATCCAGTTCTATCTAATGCCTAGAATGTCAGTCGTTTTCAATGTCAGCGGGCCAGAAGATAAGCGCGTCAAGTAACATGGAACCTCACGATGTTCATAAATACTAAGGCTGCGCATCCGGCACCACACATTGCACAACCAGTTTTGCTACGGACAGTGCAACACCCAAACGGCTCATATTGTGGATGCTTCCAAACCAGTCTTCAGGCACATACCACCATCAGACAGGACAGAGAAGCACCAGTAGCCTCACTTTCTGTCATATCCGCCATTAATCCGTGGCGCCAGGGTCCGATGGGGTACATTGCAGTGGCAATAGCATTAGTATATACACACCGAGCTGAACGTAAAAAATGGTGATTAACACAAGATAATCAGACCAGCTTCGGGAAGCGCAGCATGACACCCTCAACAGCAGGCAGCACATCGCTGGGGCACATCTAGTCAGCCACACATTTGACACCTTCATAACCTCGAGCGATTTTCATCTAGAGTGGCATATCTATCGTCAGAAATCTTGCGTACTGGTCAGAGTTGTCCATACTTGCCGTCAGCCTCGATCCTTGATATTGGGTGACCACGCTGATGTTCGACTGTGCTACGAGTGAAGCAACACCTTGAACACCCCACAGCGCACATTGAGGAGATAGGATGAGCCTGAAATATATGACTATGGCATACATGTTCACTTGCCGCACAGTTGCAAAAACCGGGTATGCAGATCTTCCAAGCGACACTCAGCACATGTGTCAAGGGAGGAAGTAACCACTTACGTGTCAAGACTCCATTTGGGCAGATCAATCTTTCGAGCCGACATCTTCAATGACCTGGGGTGCGTCAATGGCAGAAATGCTCCATACTAATTGCAATGGCTGGTGACCAGATTAGTGGTGAAGACCATGAATGCATATGCGTACAGCATCCGTACTTTGTCCCGGAAGGCAAACACGAGCACGGCCCATGCATACGAAAAGCTGGCATTGAAATGGCTGGCAGGTACATCTCCGTAAACTTGTCTTCATGTGCCTCGTCGACGTCCCAAAGCATCTGTTAGACTGTCAACTTCACAGTGCAGTACGATAGCACACTATGCTTGCTCACCTAGCCTTACGCATCTGTACCTTGGGACGGTACCAACGACAGTATTTTGTTGTGACATCGAAGGTGTACTGGCAAACACAGACAACGTCTGGTGCAGCCATGTGACAGGCAGTCCGATGATAAACGACGTAGGTCATCCAAACACCCGGAGGGCAAGGAGCTCACCATCCGCGATGCCGCCGGCACAATCCACCTCTGGCATGGGGCCGGCAGTGAACTCAAAGTGGGGTGCCCGTCCCACGCCAAGGAAGATATCTGCCCCGAGATCGACCACACCATCCTCCGCGAGCTCCTCCAAGTGTTGTTCTTGACGGTACGAAGGATGAGCAACACAAAAGGCACTAGCTTCGCCATCATTCAAGTGCAATGTCTTGATTCCAAATGGGAGAGTGGACGCCATCAAAATACGTGGCGCGGATAGGGAAGAGTGATCGCACCTAAACTGGGAGTAAACATGTGGAACTGGAGAGAGGATACAATAGTACATTCCTTGCAAATGGCCGACGTTGAGAAAAGCAGGCACACAGTCATCGAGATCTACGTTTTGGACGCATCTTGCACATCCTCAACATGTAGCTGCAGGCCGCCAAGCACCTACAGATGAATGTTTGATGAGTAAAGGCAATGTGTGAGCACAAGGAACACAAAAAGAACACCAGAAACATGTGAGGTGCATAATTAAAAAGAGGACGAGAAGGGACTCAGCTGATGCCACAGGGCACCAAGCCCTGTACAACTGAGTCGCTCAGCTTATCCCAACTATCCACCTGCGACAGCTCTACACCTTCTTTCAAATCATAAGATGTGGCC
>BACB01005077.1:0-30757 GCA_000338015.2 Ganoderma multipileum BCRC 37180 | reverse complement strand
ATTTGATCTCATGAAGAAATCCATATGCTCTTGGGAGTATTCACCTAGTAGGCACCAGGTATCAGGGCCTCAGTTCACCCTGCAACAAGAACAGAGGTCCTGTCAGCACTCCAGTCCAGCTTGCTCCTCTGACCAACGACCAGCAAAAATGCCATTAAGTAAACGAGTGACCATGCAATATGATTTTGGCATTACGCTAGCCTACAAAAGGACAGATTGGGTAACGAGGAACCAGAAAACGCTGTGCGATGGGCAAGAGATGCGAAAGAATGGGCAGAGCATGTTGACTTACAATTCGACTCCTTTGCCTGAAGTTAGTATGGACATGATGTTTGCTGTGGGTTGTGTGCACTCCTTCTCCTCCAATAATGCATGGTTGGTCCTAAGGAAAATGCAGGGATACTTCTTGTTGGCAGTCTAGACGGCGCCGCAAGTCATGATTGTGAACGCGTTTGGACTGCATGGGGGACCACAAGTTGCGGTGGATGTAGAGAGACAAGATAATGTACTTATGTGGGTCATTATTCCAGCCACCTATTCCCTCTCGGCCTGGCTCAGTTTCCTTTTCGCCCGCAGTTCGTCCTGCTCCCAGTATCCCGCAGTTGCTGCACCCTGCAGCAGTCATCCACATGGAAGTCTTCCATAGAAAGGGTGCATGAAACATGAGGAGCACATAGAAGACAGAGCGAGAGGTTGAGAGGCTGGATGGCTGCCCAGAAGTCAAAACAGAGCATGTTGGTGAGAGACGACGTCTGACAGTTGGCGGACTGCGGTGAGCCCGTATGCAGCCACCTGGTGTCTCCTCCTTAGGCGCCCGGTGGAGGTTGTTTTGCAACCCCATTGTCTGATGCTGCTCGCTTTCAGTTATGGTTTTAGCCTCAGCGCGGTTCTTCATATGAGGCCCATTCATCGTTTTCGGTGTAAAGGTATGTCTTCGCATCTGTTATTTTGCTTCTCTAGTCATTAATTACAGTCAAACCCTCAGGTCAGTCCACTTCACTCAGAAACAGATCTCCCCTCTGTTATTCTGACCCTCGCTCACAAGGTACCTTTCTACGGTTGTCAGGCAGCTATGTTCCTGGTCCCATGCCCTTTCCATGCACAGCACAACTGTCCATCTGTGGCACCCATGACCTGTAACACAGTGATAGCTGAAGCTGCCGACGAGGAATCTGACATTCATGACAATCTAACGAGGAGATCATGCACTGCACGTGCAGGCTTTCTAACCTAGCCTCACATCTAGGTCAGTGTTCTGCTCGTTGGTGTGGTTTCTGGGCTTGCTCTGCTAACCACATGTCACATTGTCGCCCCAGTTCGCACCATATGAATGTCTTCCAAGACATACATCGCACTTTCCTGTTGCAGCCACCTACCACCTCCCTAGTTGGCTCTAAGGGAAGGGGGAAGACAAGTCACCCCTTATGCTCTTTCTGCCATTCCACCAAGTCCACAGAACAGTGGCCAAGTAAGTAACCAAATTGTGTGGATTTATCGTGTATGACTCAACTTTACATCTGCTAGCACAAGAACAGAGGGGACGGGCGGTCATTTACATGCAAGGCTTGACCTCGTCGCATGCCAGTACAGGTGAGTCTTACCCACTCTATAACGCTTCCCCATTTTGCACTAGCATTGTAGACAAAAAAGTCACCGGTTTTCTGACACATCATTTTTTGGCGCTCCACTGTGTGTGCGATAGGTTCAACATGGGCCCAAGGAAGCACAGCCATGGCAGGGGCCTCTGCCCACATTCAGCTCTGAGCAGTCTGCCAAACAAATGGCACCGACATGAGAGTCATTCCCTCAATGTGCAAAAAAGTTCACCAAGTATCGACTGCTGTAGGTGGGGAAGAAGAGAGAGTAACTTGGATGGAGGCTACATCAACATGTTGGACATGAATGCGAAATGTACTGTCTCTCCTTTTGGCGAGTCACTGACTGACATAAAACCTGCAGAAGTCACCGCCGATAACACTCCTGCAAGTACTGCATATGCAATAAGGTCTGCCTAACTCGCGACAGTATTCATGACTGTCCGATGCGCGGTCGCCAAGTCTCACGTGCAGCAATTTGTCCAGCGCTCAACGTTTCCCAGTTGGCCCAAGTGCTGTGGGAACCAATGGACGTTGCCTAATGTCATGGCCCTGCCAGGATTCGAAACGCGACTTGCCCGTCGACTTTATCGCACATTGTACTGCTTCGCATGCTGCCACCTTGTTGTCTCCTGAGCTTGTCTTAGGTGAGATGCGCATCGTTTATCAGGTCAGATCGACTTCTAACGGGGCCTTGGCAGACAGTTGTGGGCTCCAGTCACTATGTCAAGCCGCAAATGCGCGAAGCAGGACTGTAGTAAGCATTTCCCTGTCTCGTTATGCATGAACTCATTGTCTTTCAAGGTCACTTCATCCCACCACAGTTGGTGGTAGTGAATTTGCAGCAAGTATGGGCCATTGCCTACAGATGGCCACATCTCAACACCAGAGAATATCTTGGTAGGGTATGCCCGCCACGGCAATGTACCAGATGTACGAAAATTCAAAACCTCTTACTTGACAGTCCCCAACGGAGTTAACTTTCATCACCGATGTTTGTGGTGGGGCGATGGGCCGCATTTTGACGACGTATTTCGTAGACCTGACACGAAGCCATCTGGAAAGTTCTGTCCATGCATCCATGGTGGTGATTCGCAAAAGATGACTATGCTTGAGGCAGCGACAGATGAGGCATCAGACGTGCAGGACAGCATTTGGACGGGGTTGATACAAGCGCAATGCTCGATGGTGGCCTGGCCACAAGTGTTTGTCCCCGAAAGTTCTAGGAATATCTTCTCATTCATGTGACGGGAATGTGCTGCAGGAACTCGCTAATCACCCCACTATGAGTTACAGTCTAAGCACCATGTGACAAGATAGAGCGAAGCTGAGCAGAGGTACAACTGCAACTACATGCTCTGTGAACTGCGGAATCAGGCTCTGACGACCACTCATAGAGAGCAGGATAAAGGTCTTGTATTTATATCGGCAGTTAGAAACACAGGTGCACATAGAAACCTCCCCGACCAAGAGAGAATAAATACATAAATAGTAGAGTACATAGCAACAGAATGTCCGTAAGACAGCATTAATAAAATGGTCTGCAGACAACCTGATCAGTCACGGACGTTCAGAATGCAAGAGTGTATGAGACTTACATCCATTTGAATGTGTTTGCTGTGCAGAGCCTCGCTTGTGCTTCTGAATTTTCAGTACTGACGATTAACCAACGCTCGTCGGTTTCTTGGAAGCTGAGAGTCAAGGATGACAGGAGAATGGTCCAAAAACAACGTTGCACACTGGTGAGTTCATTGAGGATCGAAGACACTCGATCGATGTCAATCTGCTCCGACAAAGGGATAATCCCCATTTCGGTGGACCACGGGAAGTCCAAGGATATAGTTGCAAGATTGTCGAAGACCATGGAGGATGACTTGAGGTTTCGGACCACCGTCTAAGCAGATGCATCAGCAGCTGCAATTTGCATGAAAATGTGGGACCATACCATCAGAGCAACATATGACTCTTCGCAAAACAGTGGAAACTGGGTTGGCACCACCATCCCTAGGTAGGTGAGATTCGGGAAGGCAGTACCAATCGCCCAGAGCTGGCCCTTCGAGTACCCGAAAAGGTCGTAAAAACACGTGAACGACTCCATTTTAAGACTTGACCATTCTCTAGTCAGTCCCTCCAAGACCTTGATCATCTCCGCCTTCCCGATAACCTCCGTCAACACCGCAGCTTTGAAGGGCCGATTGTGACTGAAGTTGCCCATGATGTGATAACAAGACGTTTGGAAGCTGACCAAGCGGGGAAGGGCGAACGTGCAGACAAGCCACTTCGAATCTCAGCCGATGCAACCAAAGGCGGCAGCAACGGGGGAGATACTGTTACGGACCAATCCCTGCCACTTCATGAGAGAAAGGAAAACCAGAGCGGAATCATCCTTGATGTCGACATGCAAGTGGCAAAGGTCAAACGTGTGGAGGAGGATGTCACAGAGAAGGGGAAAAGCGAGGAGGTTGTCATCCGGGGAAGTGGATGTGTACGCAAGCGACCGTACACATAGCACCAGTGGATGTCTCAGGTGGCTTCGGGATTCGGGGCGGAAACGAAGAAGGAGTGCAGAGAACACTCAGGAACCCTTGTTGTTGTCGGTCTCAATCGTGTGGTACAGGATGTAGCTGGCAACGTTGTGCATGAGGTGGCATACACACATGAAGGACTTTAGAGCCGATGTAGGTAGGGATTCGGCAATTCGGTAATGAACCTCGACGGGGAGAGCCAGCCCCAAGCGGTTCAGAGTTGAGATGGGTGTCTGGTTGAGCGAACCAACGCTTGTAGTCTGCCTACCCAACGTCGTCAGCTTTCCTGTCATTTCTATGGAACATAAACCATTACACTCACCGGATCTGCCTCTGTCGCGGAGCACGGACGACAGCGAACATGAGGAGGCACGTCAATGTATGTGTATCGGTGAGGATAAATTCGGCTATTGTGGTAGTTATATTCCTCGCTAGGAGCCACACTGTGTCTGTCCCTGCCCGTGGAGTCACCTGGTACTGAAACGATCATAGCTGGATAAAGCACAATCAATCGAATCAGAGCTTACCTATCTAACGCTCATACGCCCTTGCTGCACATGGCAGGACATGATGTTGCCTGTGTCAGGTCCACTGTAGTCACTCGTCCCGTAGTAGGAGCAACTAGAGGGTTGGGAAACAACATATCAAATCATCAGATCTGAACAACTGGTACACCCGTAACTGAATGCACACACGCTAGACTAGGACATCTACCCTATTTTCGACCAGCTCCGAAAAAAGAAAATCCTCGTTGCAGGCGAGTAAGAAAGGGTTCTTGAACAATCCTACAACATCCTCCCTACGGAAAGGATCGAGGTGCATTAAGTTCTTGCAGAGGTCCAAGTACTCAGCGTCATAAATGAGTGCCTACAAATGCGTCAACTGATAAACCTTATGAAAGGCACCACATAGTACTTACAGACAGCAAGGGAGCGTTGAGGACCCACCTGACATCATCCTGATTGTGCACATCCCTAGGTGGGAATGCTACAACAGCTCCGTCACCAATGATGAATACGCCAGGCCACGCACATTCAACCCTCCTCGCGAACGCCACTGAAAATGGGCCCAGGACACGTTCAAGAAGAGCGAGACGTTCTATATCTATTTCAGTGTAGTGGAACAGAGGACGGCTCAGATACAACTCTGCCAATATGCAACCCGCCCCAAATGTGTCGATGGCAGGTGTCCAAGGCAAACCTGCAGTCCCTATTAGACACAATGTACAAGAAGGGCGAACGTCTTACCAAGCGTAACCTCAGGGGCACGATAACTGCTCATGGCCACATGGCCCTGACCTTCTCCGTTAAGAGCAACAGACTCCCCAAAGTCGATTATGAAAATTTCAACACTCTTCAGCTGGGACTTCACGAAAGGATGTCAGAATTAAGTGAAGACCCTTGACGTTAGAACATACCTTAGTCACAAAAATACCATCTGGACGCATATGCCGAGTGTGCTGTAGCTCGGATGTTCTTAAGATGACATTGCTCGGGTGGACATTGGCATGCACGACACCGAAGGAATGTAAGACTGTCCTAAATACTGAGTACCGTAGGAAGGTGAAATGATTTCTCGCCCACTCACATTGCAATCCACGAATCATCTGAACGGCGATCTCCCAGAGGTGCCGTTTAGGCAACGGGTGTAGAGCCAGCATCTGAATGATGTCTGCCAAGTTCATGCCACCCATCTCGAATGCCAGATAATGCAATCCACAGTGTTCCCCACCGTCAAACACATGGGTGAACAGCCTGTCAAGTAGTTAGAATACATCTCTCGGCCGGTGATTCTATACACAGACACACCTCAATGTAGGTCCAGCCCTCCTTGATATCATGGTATAGATATTCTGCTCGTGCGCGATTTGCTTCTTGGTATTCTCGGAGCTGGAATTAGCAACTTTCAGGGCGACGACAAGCCCGGAACTACGATCTAGTGCACGCAAGACCGCAGAAGTCATGCCAACCCCGAGACATTCCTGAATTTCATCTGGTACCATATGATAATCAGTGCGCAACACTCACGAGAAGGATTTGTTTCAACGTACAATGCTCCGGAATGATAGTTCCCTGCCCTTTGAAGCCGCGGCTAAACCACAAAGTCAGTCTTTGAATTATTGACAAAATGTTGGAGACTCACAGGTCTAACAGGTCACCCAGATCCATCGACAAGTCCAGCCGGGAGAGATTGTCCATATTACAGATAAGCTGAAGCACCAAAACATCAGAGTAATGATGACAGCAACGATAGGAACTCACACCAGGCTGTCGATATTTGGAGATGACACATGGGACCATGACAACGTCAGACAGTCCGTTTAAATAGCACAACACTACCTCAACACTCTCAGATATCAGGACCAAAAATGGCTGCTGGCTACCACATGAACAAATAATAAACTGTACATACATGCAAATACGATGTGGTCGTGTGAAACCGGTCCGTACACATCAACAAATGTACAGTCCCTACAAGATGGCGGAGCAGGGGATGGCATCTCATAGCATTCTGGACCTGAAACAACGTCAAAGGACAAGCACGATCATCAAATGATCACCCACAGAGACCCATAAAGCCTGCACACGTACCATAGAGTCAAACAACCCTCTGTGTCTGATAGATCTAGGGCAATAATGAACGTTAGTCTGATCGTTATAGCATGCAGCTACCTCTGGCATGCACCGATGATCCCGTCCGATAGCCAGATCGGGGACTGATCGACCCTGTTTCATCGGGTGCTGGGGTCTGATATAATACTGTTCTGAGCTCACAAGCAAGTGGTACATCGAACCGCAGCATACGATGAGACAACTTACTAATGGTTGTACACTGGGAGGGGCACTGTTTCCACCAACCATAGTCCTCGGCACGACATGTATATCTTATCGGCCTCGGGCAGTCATGTTCGTCCAGCAGAAACTGACTCTGGAGTCAAATCAATCACTTCTTGAGTCATCAAGGCTCAATGCTGCGCAAACTAACACACCTCAACTCCTCGGACGTGGGTGGAGGTACACGACCACGTCACGGGTTTCTCTCTAACTAGAAGAGAGGATATTCAGCAGTCAGGAGGGGGGTCATTCAGTAGTCAAAGGAAGAAAACGCTTACTCGACCTCAAATCTTTGGAGCCATTATGGAGGATGTGGGCAGGTGTGGTGACTAGCAGTATGACATGTAGCAGACCTGCTAGGTGCCGATGGAGGCTTACTGCTGGTATGCTTACCAAGCCAAGCTGTGTGTATGCTGACTAGGTTTACCTTTCCTGGCATAAGCTGTCTTCCGGTCTGTGTGCCCAGACACCCGGTTGCCGCCCCCCCACACCCACCCGACACCTTGCATTACCGTTGCCAAAAGTCCCCCGCAGGCATTCCAGGACACATTTCTGTCGGTATTATCGGCATAGGAGTGGGTCTCAATGGATAAACAGATCAGTCTAAAGAATAGATACAACAATATGCCTCACGTGAATAAATAGCCAAACTCCTTACGACCACCCCCTTGTTTTCGTCAGAAATGCCAGAACGGTACCACAAGCATAGGTTCAAGTGACTGGAAACATGGTACAAGTTTAGTCGCCCTCCTAGATTCCAAGGAGATTCAAATAAGGAATTCAGGACACACCAGACACTGCCATGGTGAGAGTAAACACGGCATCCCAGAAATGAATCACCCCGATCTAAACCTTTTGTAGCACAATCAGAAATGTAGTATGCAGGAGCATAACGGTAGTAACTCACAGTGTCTGAGCTAGTCTGCAAGTCCCCAATAAGTTTCTTTCTACCCTCCCCGGACATTCGGCAATCCAGGTGCCATACTCCCCTTCCTGAGTGATAGCCACACATGAAAACAGAAACCGCTTGAACGCAGGTCGTGTATTTGCCACAGGTGTTGCCCATTGAACCAGAGTCCAAACGTTGGTCTCTATGGTCGAGCACGTACACCACCGGGAGTTGATAGAGATGACGCTTATTGCCAGGAACAACTTCGGACGCTCAACAAGGGTTTCCAACAAGGCCTAGAAAAGCGTGAGTCGCTAGTCCGAAACTTGGCATACAGCACGAGGCTCGCTGACCTTCGTAACGTGCATAGTTGTAACTTGGTCGAAAGCAGGGCAAGTCTCGACAACGAGATTGAGGTACATCAACGCAGGAAAGACGTGCCCAATCGTGCAGACAAGTCCGCCTACATTCTCAAGACACATGGTGCATGTAAAGGCGGTCAGGACCGAGGACGCAGGGGATGATACTACATTCTTGAGGTAATCCACGAAGTCATTCTGCTCCATAACTTCATCCAAAACCACTGCCTGAAGACGACGGTGGCTAGCGAGAGCGGCCACCACTTGGTGCGAGGTGGATCGGATGCACCGCAGTGCCGGCAATACCAAACAGCAACCGGCATTACCCACTGAGGCGATCTTGAAGGCTGCTGACATGGTTAATGCTGAAAGTCGGGCGATCCCAAACTGGTGGAGGAGGGAAACGAAAAGTGCAGCTGCCTCGTGAAGGATACGGATCTCGAGGTACGTGAGATGTTGTGCGTCAATCAAAATGTCACAGAGAAGCATGAGGAGGTGAAGGTCGGTACACGGTGAGGCGGATCAGAACCGCAACACACGAAGGAATAAGATAGGTGAGTAACGGAGGTGCAGGAGTGCGCCGATCTGTAGTCGCCACAAGAGTGCCAGGAGACATTTCAGGCCATTATCATCGTGGACATCAATTATCCCGTACACCAGAGGTCCACAAGCGTTGTGAACTGTCTTGCATGTTCGCATGAGAGAACAAAGATCCCGCATGGATAGCAGGGTTCCCAGGTGCCGATACACTTCCAGAGGCAAGAGGGCAGCGCGATAGTTCACGGTCAGATAGGATCCTGGCCAACGGACGGCAAGTTCTGACTGGTAGAGGAACCTGACAAGATGACAACTGCGTGAACATCCCGAACACAAACGAGGGAAAGAATCCGTAGCTGTAGGAGCACAGAGTCCACTCACCTATCCATAGACACAAGCACAACTTGGGTAGTGATCAGTTGCGATGTGCTATTTACAGTCTATGAATCATTTGTAACAGTCGCCCCAGATCCAAGAACCACACCATATTGCTTGGGAAGGGAGTGTCTTCCCTTTGTTCGCGTTAACCAGTGCTGTTCGGGCCAATGGAAAGACAGCAATGATACAGACCTTATTTTTCATGTCGGACAGTTCTTGCCATCTGAGTCCATCTCGATTAGGGCTGTCATTGCATCGGCAGTGCATCGAGCTGAGCAACAGCGGGCTGTGCGTCGATGCTGACTAAGGTCAACACATGGTTAGGAACATAGTACAGATCTCACACCCAATTTGCCTTACAGATTTGCGTTGCAGTTTTGGGAACGCTATCCCGTGTTTGTCGTTGGTCCTCCGGACATATACAGCACAGCCTTCTGTAAGGCACCCTGATTTGTGGGCAGGTATTAGTCTCCATCTGCCTAGTACTGCCTAGCACAGCGGGTTAGAGGTCATAGCGCAAATAGCTTGGAAAGTTAGCCATGCTACTACGTTTCTCCCCTTGCCCTCATCTATGATCCTACTTTAAAGCCTGCAGATGAATGTTGCAGTGCACATCATACTGCTTGATTGAATCACCCAGCTGGCGTGTCAACACATTATCACTCGCCTTTCCTGCACCTACCTGGTATCCAGTACAGTAAGTACCCGCTTGGTACCCGCTACATGTTTTCTTAGAATCAATGGAGCTTTCTGCCACCTGACATTCAGCCTCGGCCACGCTGCCGCTAGCGCTCAAACCCCTTCAAACTCTACGACTTACGCGAACTATGATTTGCAGTTCAAGGGGCAAATTTAATTTACAGGACGTGCAATTAATGCTACATTCAGTAGTCTACACTCGTGATCCCAGTAGTGGCCCATAAAGTTTCGATGGTAACTGCACTCAACGATGACAATTGATCCCTCACGCAGACTACTTATGTCGAGAGTCGTCATCATGGGTAGCAGTCAAAGACGTCTAGTCACATCGTACATAGGCGGTAATGTCTAGACAGCATTAGTAAACTAGCAGGAAGATGTGTACCTGTTGGAACGCGTACCGATAGTACGTCAAACAACTGAGCTTGCGCATTAAAAGATGGACCTAGTTTCAATGTCAGCGAAAGAAGTTCCAATAGAACGTAGAACGCACTTCAAGCCCCGCCTGCCTGTTGCACAATGGCACCAAAAGCCTCAATATCTACGTCATTAATGAACCGAACATCCAAGTGAAACGTGGGAATCACGTCCGGTTCCCGCAAAACCACAAACGATTCGACTACCCCAACAACTGAGAAACGCAAGGGCACACTGCCCACGCAGAACACATCCCGCATCTCATGCATACCCCAACATGCATCAATGGGAACGTCAGCTATGGGCATATAGCAAGTGCTTGACAGGGTTGCATTCTGTAAGCAGCGGATGCGTCTATACAAGCATACAGCAGATCAGTGCCTCAGACCAAGATAAAATACAAAGAATGTACGCATTCTGACGTAGAGACAACCATGGTATCTCGTTCAAGCAGGCAAAAGGGTCCATAGGGCCTCCCGCCTGTAAGGAGGTTGAACTCCTGGACATCCTCAAATAACTGGGTTCAGGACCGGGATGACGTACTTGGTCAGACGGGGGCGAGGTTGAAGGATACTCAGTAAACAAATTGGGCGAAGAGTGCGACAGACTGGGTACGACTGTGATGGGGGAATGACGAGCAGGAAAACGCATTTAAATCTTCGATATGATGTGTGCTTAGTTTGTATCAGCGCGTGGGCACAAAAAATCAAGTACTGAAACATACCAGGATCTGAAACCCAGATCTGACACACAATCAGTTCCCGAGGGTGGGGGTAAGTCACGCTATCACCACTTACAGCTTCAAGGGTTACCAGTAGCTCAGACGTCTGCATTGGTCAGCACGCTGATGTCCCATCCTTGCGATCCAAGCAAGTGGGGTCTATACCAGATGTCCAATGGACTGCGGAATGTATCAGTCAGCCACTAAATCTCGGCCTCCCAGAGTACTAGCCGTGATGAACGTACTAGACCTCCTCCAGATGATCACATCGTAAACTGCTGATGAATGGATATGCCTGCTAGTAAAGATAAATCAATCACTTCTCTCACTCATACGCTGAAGACCCGGGTTGAGCACAAGGCCGTAGTATTGGAACATGGAGGTGGAGAACTGAACACCACGGATGCAACCATAGGAACGCATATCACCCGTGTCCTTGAACATAATGACCATGTTGTCATGTGCTGTGTAGCCTGCCGAGTTGTGGTCTAGGGTGGAAGGAGAAGGTGGTTGATGAGCGGGAAGTTGATCTTCTCGTAGACCATGGAAAGGATGGTCCTTACATTTGCGTTCACTTGTGTCCTAGCGGTTCTTCGAGTTGTTGACGCTGTGACATCACTTGTAATGGTAAACGAAGAGAGGCTTGAGTCTGCGGGTTTGACCCACGCTGGCAAGACTACGCTTGTGCGCTTCGTACAACAAGTGTTGGTTGACATACTGCTACAAGGTGAAATGTTAGTAAATGCAAGGATTCTTGTATAGTGTGCAATGTGCGGCACCACGGATCCTCTCCATACGTTCAATGTCCACCTCCTTAAAACCACGCTGAGGGAGACGCGACCGCTTGATATGTGATGAACACTGGTGCCGATTGTTGCACACCTGCTCGATGAGTGCCAATCCTGATGCTGCGACCAGTTGGGGCGGCCCTTGACCAAACACGACTCCTTCAGCTTCTCATGCGGAGCTTCACGTCAGGCTTATGATCGAGCAGCCTGAGTGTCCACCACCAGTGAAAAGCAACAAAGAACCAGACGAATCCACGACTCATGGGAAAAGCTAAGTGAGAACCCGCAGCTCTCAAATCAGTGGGCCGTTGCCATGTGGATCGCGACAGCCTCCTCGGTGTCAGTGTACGGACCGTTCTTGACATGACCGTGCTGGCTTACCTGCTCACTACAAACGAGTGAGACGACCCAGGTTCTTCTTGATGACACCTTGTCGACCGCTGCGCTGCGCCCCATATAGCACAATTGTGGTGTGCGACATACGTCCATTATTTGGCCTTCCTCTTGGAACACTGCAGGATAATGTCGATCGCAGCTGATGTGTGGTGGACCTCCCACGGGATGTTCGTCTTCCACTAGCGCAACACCTGGAAAAGGTGCTACAGGATCATCTTCGCATTGTTCTGCATGATCGACTGAGGCATCGTGTCGAGGATGCCGTGCATCACGGCGCAGAGCTCGAGGTTGTCCAGAGACTCTACAAGCAGGTCAGCACCAGACTGAGCACAAAGGGATACAGGCAGGCGTAGAGGCCGATTAGACGAGCATGAGAGGTACGCCAGTTATGTGGGGCTGTGAGAAGGAGGAGGAGGGTTGACTCGCTCACAGGCACATTAGCGTGACATGTTCCCGTGAGTCACACATTCCTGTCATGGGTTAGTCACATTTTCGCAGTGGTGCCAAACTTCGAGTCATTTTCTTCACCCTTCCGCATTGTTCCCCTCGCTAATCCCCAATTTCTACTTGCATCTCACACATGGCTCACTTTTATTGTTCCATTCTACATCCAATTTTCTTGGACCGGACTTCCCCCCCATTTTGTCTCACTATAGTAATCCATGGCTATTAACACCCTCAAAAACATTTCGGCCTCCAGGCAAACGGGGAGGAAATGGTGGAGTGGGTGACAAACCGGCCATGCCTCTTTGCCAAAATCACTGAAGAGATGAACTCAAAGGAGGATACAGTTCCCAATGGAGGTCTGTAATGTATGGCTTCTGCCGTTTTTGAACTCGCTTGCTCGCTTTGCAGATTACTAACTTACCGTACCTGATGCCATGTTTATGCTCAGGCACTTACATAGAATCATATCGCTAACTTTGCCGTTCACTTGTAAACAAACCACCCTGCCTCAACCGTCACTGTTTTCAGGCAGGCAGCAAAAGTCACCCAGATGAACTGATGTCAATCTGCACACATCTCTTCTCTTTGGCTCTACGCACCCGCGACAGGCACGTCGACAGGTACATCGACAGGTATGTTGGCCGCCGCATCATCCTCGAAGGAACCCTCAGCAATCGCATGACTAGGAAACAACTTGTTAAGTCTCCTGGTTGCCCATCTCGCCACCAGTCGCCACGTCCACACCACACCCATTGCGGTTGCGTCAACCTCCACCGCCCTTTGTTAGTAGATATATAGACGTCGGGATGCACGTACCGATACTAACAGAACCTACTCAGGCATCAACACGAGCAGCGCTGCCGGCTTCAACAACGTAAGAAGTCTCGTAGTGCAAGCAAGAGCAGGAGTACGCAGATTAACAAGCCGTTGTGTGTATGTCAGATGAGTTGTCACTATGTAAGCTGTCCTGCCTTTCGCTTTGCACTCTGTCTTCTGAGCACCACATGGAGATCCTGGTTGAGTAACTTCCAGGCTCCGTTCGCCCACATAACCATGCTTTCTGCCCTCCTCTGTGGTACCTCCATGCCCAATCAGCGTGAGATCACTCGCAACAAGCAATTCACCTGTAGAGGACGTCCTGGACGCCCTATCCACTATAATTTCCCAGCTGGCGGCAGAATGGACACGTACACAGTGCATGTGTGCCTGTCATGGATGGTGGCCCCTGCGATTCGCCTCTTTTCCCCATGTTCAACATTGTTTGTCCGACTGTCGGTTGTTCACCTAAGGCTGAGTGTCAGTCTCTCGGATTTGTTCCCACAACGTAGTGTGTCTCGAGTTCGTCATCTCGTTTCTCTATTTTTTGTCCTCATCACAGCTGAACATGTATTTACCTCTATCAGGTACGAAGCTCAGCAAAAGTAGCCTACATGGCTCGAAGGGCTAGTGCCTCCTTGCATCAATATGTTTGATACAGAGTAGACCAGTCCTCTGAGGCCTACGTCCGCCACAGAGTACTCGCCCCCTAGAACTCTCTGCATTCTGGCTACTGCTGTTGCACAGGCATGGTAGCTCAGCGCCACATCATCTGGCAGACCTCCATAGACCACAGTAATTGACAAGATAAATAAGACATAGTCGTCAAATACATATATATATATAGGCTAAGAGATTCCCGCCATCATTGCCCAAATAACACTAAGTGATTGTTGCGAGCTACGTGGCAGCAAGGAGGAAATATTGAATATTCCACGTATGTTCAGCATTGAAGACCTGACTAACTTGGAGCTCGGCCAGTATATAATCGTCTTCGAATATATCATCCCAGGTCACATCATAAGCGGGGGGCCCATATGCTTCGTCTGGAAAGATGAACTAGAAGATGAATCAGACTTTGTGTGCAATTGAAGTACCGAATTGTACCTCATCATCATCCTCTCTAAGGATGGTCAATGTCTGTACCCATCATGGAAAATTGTCTACGACATGACCATTAGCCAACACTGATGAACAGGTGACATAAACACAAATCTGCACTGTCTCCATTTCGGATGAAGTTTGCAAGTAGGGCGCGCGGATCGCGATCTAGCGCTCAGGATGTGTTTGCTGACGAGCCGTGAAGTGTTGAGCGTCAAATCTCCTGCCACCTTTCCGCTGTTTTTCACACGGCGCACGACGGGAGTGTGCAGGTAGACTCGGGTGCCCGCTCGGAGCGCGGCGGCGTGGGGCACCCAGACTGAGATTCGAGTACAAGCGGTACAAGCGGTACTACATAGCGTGACAGCGGTACTATGAGGAAGGCACTGCGTAAGGGAGGGTAGGCAGGTAGCTAAAAAAGCGTGAAAAGCCTGTGTGCAGTGTGCGGAGGTGAGCGTGAGTAGTAAGTGAGACCGCTGGGGCGCATCTCACCTGTAGGCAGTGCATGGAGGTGAGAAGGAGAGTGCGCGTCCATTCTCACCCACTGCCTACATATGCATCAGGAAAAAGCCTCTTTGCCAACTAGCACTAGCACGCATAATCATAGCTAGTGCAGTCCAAATTATCGCTAATCATTGTAATGAAATTGTATTAGTGAAGAATAGCTCAATATTACCATTCATTTTCACGCCGGATGAAGCAGCCATTGTAACAACTGCTAATACTTCAATAGTGTTGGTTCACAATCAAGGAGGCCACAAAACAGGCTTGTCTTAGAAATATGGTAGCACCGCATTACTGGTAAAAAAAAGTATGTACATAGCATACAGCGAGATGAGACTTCGTACGTCACGCAAGAAGTACTGCGGGGTGCATCCGCGGACACGCAGCGAGAGCATGCTCATCACGCCCATCCCCCACAGGCCCATCATCCCTCTTCCTCGGGCTGGAGCTCACATACCTGCATGTCCGAGATCTAGAGGGTGACGTTGTCGTGGAGACACAATGAGCGTTGAATCTTTGTGGCTCTCCCCTAGAGAGTGTGGGACTCGGTGATGACATTGTCAAATGCCTATCCTATCGAGAGGTGGCATGCACAGTCGGGGCTGTTGAGGATTTCTCAGTAGAAGAGGGAGAAGTCAAGCACAAGACAAGACTGATGGGGTAAGTGGGGGGAGGCTTAGTAACAGTGACGTCAGAGACAGCTGCGTAGGCCCAAGCAAACAGGTCAGGGCTCTGCCTTCACTTGTTGCCAGCAACGAACTCGCCGAAGTAGCAGTGATAGTCACCAATCCTAAGGACATGCATGGTGCCGTGAGATAAGCGAATACTGACCAGACGGACTGTGAACTGTTGACTCACATCTTAGGGTAAAAACTTGGTTGGCAGAAGGAATGCTTGTTGGTCGAGGATGTCCTCGCAGATCTTGGCAAAGTTGTGACGGAAATGGCTCATGGTGCACCCACTGCTCAGGTAATAAAAATGTACCAGAATCGAAACTTCTCCTCGTTTCCATGGCCTCCTTATCATCCTCACCTCACCCTCCACATCTACTTCTCCCTGGGGGCCCGAGGCGCATGTTCAAATCCATGCTCTGAGCCTGCGAGTGTCGACAGGAAGGGAGAAAATGTGGGAGAGGAACGCTGGAGAGGAGAATAGGAGAGGAGTGTGGGAGACCATCGTTGGGGATACCGGCACAGGAGACAAGTACAGATGACAAGCACAAGAGAGGAATACAGGAGAGGAAGGGCAAAGCTTCCGGCTGGGAACAGGCCAGGACGAGAGAGGTCGAGGTTGAGGTGAATGTCAAATAATTCAACGAAGAGTGTGCTGGTGGTTGCACATGCTTTTCAGCGGCTGCTGATGGGCGCCTCCGTGCTCGCCACGTCATTCTATCGTTCGAATTTCGGCCTTCTCTCCATCATTTTCTCTTCTCTCTTGACCCTGAGACCCACCAACCCCACGCTGTTTATTACCGCTGCCAACATCTTACGCCAGTGGTCACCATATAGAAGCTCCCATCAATGCTCTCCACTCCAGTCTATCATCCTTCAACCCACGCCATCCCGTCCCCATAGGTGCTTGTTCCGTCCCACTCACGGCCTCCCCGCTGTGTATGCTCATCCTCGTCAGTATTGTTTTGCAGCACGTTAAGGTATGACTGAATGCTGCCAAGAGCTTCCCATGTGCGTAGCCAAACTCCGGGCAACTTTACCTCCTTCGTGATCATCACTGACGAGCCTGACCTCAAGCCTGGCCACGTCACTGCAGACATGCTGGGCCTCGCTGCCGATATTAATAAGTGAGTGCCAGACCGCGTTCCCCCAATGCTTCCTGACCAAATCAAACCCCACATGCATGCCCTTCACAAGCTCCACCCTTGACCGCCGCATGTCCGAACCCATCCTTGATGCAGGGTACGCATAGCCTGTACCCTCTCCTCACAACACTTTTGCATATTTTGGGGCGTCCTCTGCGACAATTGTCCAATCTTCTCTCTGCTGCCCTTATCCTCCTACTTGTGCGGCACATACACGGAACACCAATGCGACCAGTGGCACGTCAATTGGCTCTGCCGGCCTTTCGGACCTATACGTGAACAAGCAGACGCATACTGGGTAAGCTATCCCCTCTCCCTTCCTTGTATGCTGGCAGCCCCGCGGGCTCTCATGTCTCTGCGGCAGGCCTCTCATCACTCCACAGTGCAAATGCATCTATCTCTGCCAGAAAACAATGCTGTGGGTCCACCAGGGGGAGGCACAAAGCCGCAGCACAGTGCGTTAGGCCAGGTGAGCATGGGGTCGACCCTGGCGGACAATCGGAAGATGTACTTTTATTCCTCGCTCCGATTAGGCATATACTCTGCATGTAGTAGTACTTCAATGGAATATTTTGGCTATCATTTCTGTCATGTGTTTGTGCTGCTTCCAGATGGTTAGTGCTATGATCAATGTGTATATTGCTGTAACTTTTTATTAATTGTTGCTAGTTCTCTGCTAAATACTTGGATTCTGCGCTATCCAACAAAGGGACCTCCATAGCATAGCAGTAGCTTACAAGAATTAGCACATGGATAGAATTACTGCTAGCTTTCAATAGTAAGTGATGATGAGCAATAGCTACAGAAAATAGGCTAAGAGGGTTTTTCCTGATGTGCTCACGGCTCAGGAGGCTCAGAGAGCACGAGAGAAGGTGCTGGCTCAGAGAGTGTGCAGCGCATATCTCAGTCCATCTCTGCATGTGCTGGAAGATTCGACTCCCGAAAACTCCCATCTTAGGTCGACAAATCTCCTGCCACTTTTCCGCTGTTTTTCACATGGCGCACGACGGGAGTGTGCAGGTAGACTCAGGTGCCCACTCGGAGCATAGCGGCGTGGGGCACCCAGACTGAGATTTGAGTA
This sequence comes from Ganoderma multipileum BCRC 37180, assembly GCA_000338015.2. NCBI lineage: Eukaryota > Fungi > Basidiomycota > Agaricomycetes > Polyporales > Polyporaceae > Ganoderma > Ganoderma multipileum. Next base: position 12,854 of record BACB01005077.1, on the reverse strand, counting down.
CGAGCGGTAAAGAGCTAAAGAGAAAAAAGAGAAAAGGAAAAGGGAAGTGAATTGGGAGATGGGGAGTACGAGGATTGTCGTGGATAGTGATTGTCAATGCCAGTCCTGTTGCAGGTTCAACGTCTGAGAGCGTCTATGATGGCACGAGAGAGTTCAGTAAGGTACCGTAAGAGAAGGCATTGTCGCAGAAACAGAAGGGTGGGCACATCCGAATAATGGGCAAAGGCAGAAACTGTAAGGTAAGAAGTGTAAGGGAAGAGTCTCTAGGCATGTCCAGCTCCGGCAAACGCAAGCTGGTTAGTGAGCATAAGGGCATGGACAATAACAGGGTGTTTTCATACGTAAACTTGCCAGGCGTCAGAGGACCAGTGACCTATAGCTTGGATTTGGGCCGCAGGAACACCAGCGATGGCGAGGGCTGTTGCTCCACCAGAACGCATGGAGTGGCTGCTGACATCAGTGGAAAAGAAAACACAGAGGCGGCGCATGAACCAGGCGTGGGTGGGGATTGTGCCGTTGGCTCGGAGCCACAGTTCGGAGTGGAAGGGGAATCGGTTATCGTGGCTGGCGAGGTACCTGGTAAAAGCATGCAGGGGCTGCGCACCCACAAGCTCAGCGTTGATGACAACTCGGTCTCCTTCAAAGGTGCGGTCCGACTTGTGCGAATGGAGCATAAAGGAGAAGGAGGAGGGGGTAATTTGGACAGTAGTGCAGTGGCTGACCTTGTGGTATGTGCGAAGCTTGTGGGCATCTGGCCAGACCAGTTTACCGAGGTGCAACAGGCTGTAAAAACCAGAGAAAAGCTATGCGAGGAACAGCTGATCATCGTGAGAGGATGATGTGATAGTTGGGCCAATGACAACATCGAGGTTATCAGTTGCAAGGGCCCGCTTTCGCTTGACAGGCTTGCTGTAGAGGCGCATGACACCTGCAAGCATCTGATGGATGAGCGGGCTGTTTTGAGCAGCACGCACTCAGGGGTAGAATGGTTCGAGCTCTTTCGCGACACCGGAGAGGTAGGAATTAATGGACCGCAGCTTGAGGTTGCGCATGCATTCATTGACGATAAATAAGGAGAGGGTGTCTGGGGTGGGGTCGAATGGGAGGGATTGGCACTGGCAAAAGGAAAGGTACATGTTTGTCACGGAGGAGTAGGACAACGATGTAGAGATGTCATGGGCAAACGCAAGCATGATAGCACGTTCATGCAGTAGCTTAGCGAGGGGGACTGGGTGCAACTGGCAGGTACGATAAGATGGCTTTACTTCCAATGAGGTCCACGGTATGGCGCAACCTCAGTGGAGCAAAGGTGGGTCGAAGGGCAGGATGGTGAGGAGGGGATCCAGCTCGCAGGTGTGATCAAACCAACTGCGAGAGAGCGCATTGGCGATCTTATTCTTCTCACTGGGTATCCAATCCACGCGGTGCTCCACACCACTGTCAATAAAAACGTTGATGGCTGAAATGAGGATCAGATTGTAGACCGGTTTGGTGCGGAGTGAGCAGAAGATGGAGACGGTGTTGGTGTTGTCGGACAGGATTCCAACTCGTCGAATTTCGCAGCCAGCCTTGTGCCACACAGGAATCTTGTGAATGGCTGCACACACAGAGAGGGCTTCGAAGAAGAATATGGCATCAGTCGGTGCATCATAGGGAAGGGTTGCCCAATATCCGAGGTGGTGCCATGGGAAGTAGAGGCCAAGGCCATGGCCAGAAGCATCCACCAAGGCAAACTCGTTGAAAAGGGAGAGTTGGTCAAGGTCTTTTGGGCACTATGCAGTTGCTGACAGGATGTGGATACCAGGCAGTGAGCGAACATGCTGGGCCATCCAGGATAGTTCCTTGCGGATGCAGTCGTTAACGTGGATAGGTGCATGCTGCTTTGTCTTGCCCTCGATCTTGGCATAGAGAGTGGACAAGGCAGGATGGAGGAGGGGGAAAACGTTGAGGGCCCAGTTGACATACCTGGCAAGGGATTGAAATTCAGCAAGGGTGCGCCCTGGTCCTTGGGCATGTACATGGAATATCAGGCATACCACTCTGCTAGGCGATGGAGTTGCATGCCCGCATTATCATCGATGTAAGAGACCAGACAGGACACCCCACGCTTGTGAACAGCGATCCAGGCGACAAGAGAATAGAAGGCAAGCCAAATCCGGAGAGAAGCACGGCCTCCAAACAGGTTGCAGTGGTCGACATGCCACTGCCTATCGATAGTGACAATCTGGAAAATTTGCCAGTATGGGGACATGGGCATGCGTCAGTAGGCCTGAGAGACATCAGACTTCCAGAAGATGACATCCTCACCAGGGTGGGCAGCGGTGAGTTTGCAGTATTCATAGCCAAGAGCGGGAAGACCATCCAGGATAGCACCTTTGATAGATTCTGGTCAAATCATGCTGTTGAGGGAAAACTTCCCAGCGCTGAGATTGTTGATGAGACGCAGTTTGTCGGAGTGGGGTTTGGGGACCGCATGGATGGGCATCAAAAACATTCCGGGAAGGAGGTCTGGACCGAAGGCCGGGGAATACCATCCTAGTGTGATCTCCTCATCGCATTGCTGCTGGAGAAAATTGCGAGCACATTCGTCGGGGATAGGTGGATGAGTCTCGTCCCAAGTGTCCGGGTATTCTAGGGGGCATCCATCTGCAAATGGCCAGAAACCTTCGCGCAGTCCTTTAACAACTGAAGTGACAAAAAGAGGGTTGGGATGGTTGGCAAGAAGACTCTCGAACAGGTTAACATTAATTGGCGTAACTATAGTGAACAGGTCCGGACGAGAATGTAAAGTATTGTTAATCACAGGGTCCGATCGAATGGCATCTGGGACATCGGGCAAGGGGGCATGGGTAAGCGAAGCATCCATAAGTCTGCATTTGGGCAGGTTGAGATCATCCCAAACAAAACCATGCAGGAACTGGGACGAGGACTCCGAGACATGCTCAAGACTTCCGCTTGGGGTTTTTGTCGCAGCATGAGGCGAGGTGATCACGGGCGCCACAGGCGGAACACTTGTGGGCGTACTTGCATGCACCATTGGCTGCATTGCAGGTCCCGCAGTTCCAATGCCAGCAAGCTTCTTTACTGCGTGTCCTGCAGTTTCCGGCTCCTCGCTTCTTCCCCTCTTCATCGACGTTATTGGTCAAGACTCCAAAGGTGTTGATGAAGTGATCGCAGAGGTCGGAAAATTTGTCAGTGTCAGTAAGTAAGAGTGTATGCATTGACCCGACACGCTTGCACACTGCACGATCATAATCAATGATTTGGATATGGTGGGTGGGGAGTATTGCGCTGAACAGGCCGAAGATGTGGAGGTAGTAACCATCAAGTTCTGCGCGGCGGTGGGGGAAGACATAGAGGACTGCCATGACCATGCGCTCCCAGGCGATGAGCCAATCACCTGCATTCTTGACGACCCTCAATGGTGTGGAGGTTCGGTATGTGAGCTCCACGAGTCCAAGCTTCTGGACCATCTTCTCATCCTGCTCAAGCGTGTACTGACCACTGAGGACGTGGTTGAGGTCGACCGGCTTTCCAAGGAGCACATTCATCCATTCTGCATCCGGGCACTCCAGGACACTGATGGAGTTGCAGAGACTCGACCTCGTGGTCTTGACGTCGTAGTCGTGGTTTCGAATGAGCTCGAGCATCTCCTGAAGTTCCGGGCACAGCGAGGTCTCAGCGACGGTATTCGCCTTTGACCACACGAAATGCTTTGGGTCCTGCTTGAGCTTCTTGCTCGCTGGTTGCTCATCCTCGAGAGTAGTGTCGGATGCATTACTATCTCGCGAACTGGCATGTGAGCGCGAACATGAATGGTGCCTGCATGCCTTCTCCTTGCCCTTGGACTGGCTGAGCGTCTGGGAGCTCCCACCCCTAGCGTCAGGGTCATCTGCTTGTCCGTCCTGCATAGGGTCGTGCCCATCATCTGGCTGGTTCTCTGCTCTGTACTTGGCGATTTCGTCAACCTGCGCGCAAAACGATTCGAAGGCTGCATCCACCGCATCGGTTTTTGTCCCCACGAGTGTCGCGCCCCTGAGTGCAGAGGTGATCACGAGGAGCGTCGTACCTCGTGCCACTTGCCCATGCCTGAAGGACTCGACGTGGGCTTTGCACGCTCGAGTAAGCTCGAGGTCTACCTGCAGGTTAGTTGACCCCGACTGCGAGGCCTCTGCTCCATCTCTGTGGCCTCCCGAGTTGCCCGCTTCAGGCTGCTGAGATGTGCTGCCAGGTCCAGTGTCGGCGGACTGCTGAGCCATGCTGCCAGAGCCAGAGGCAGTGGCGGATTGTTGACATCAGGAAAACCCCCAAATGCGAATTAGGACTAAGTTAGTAGTAATGCCCCAATAATACCTATAATGCATGCTATCGCAAGTATCAGACACTTTGTATGTGCATAGAGTATTAAATGACATCTTACTCACTGCTGTCCTAGTAGAGATACATATGAAGTCGCTGTAGGGCAGAATACAGCACCATGGACATGGTTTGAGATGGACATCGGCTGCGTGCTTCCGGAGAGAACTTAGACGGGAGGAGGAGCAGATGTTAGACGCCCATTGCGTACCCTTCAGTTCGCGCAGGGGCCATTAGGCGCCTATCGCATGGCTTGACCTACGACGACGACTAGATGACCGACAGTATTTCCAGCTCCTCTCCTCACCATCTCCTGTCCTCCGCTCAACTTCGCTGCTACTGGTAACAGTGGTATATGAGATTCTGTGCTAACATAGCATTGTCCTCGGTGATATAGGTACGGAATCCTTACGTTGAAAATTTTTGTAGCCTCAGACCAATCTTATAGGTGTGGTATTGGGACCTCATGGTATTGGTTGCTTGGTAATTGCAAGGATGGGGCGTAATGCAAGCTATTCTGCATCACTGGCAAGTCTACTACTTGTCTATTTACAATGCATTTCTTGGGCCACCAACCTGTGCCACTCATCTGCCTTCCCCTGGTCCCATTCCTCCCGGACCTGGAGTTTGTCGTACTAACATCAGCTGTGCATATGCAGGAGTCCAGATCGAGATGTCTTCATGTGTATGAACCTGGCAGGTTAGAGCACAGCCATCCAGGCTCTGTCTTTCGAAAGCGAGGAGGATTTACATTGGGACTAGGCACCGGTACGTCTGCATCTTTGCTCCTGCCGTCTGATCGATGCTCGACCGTCAACGTCGGGTGAGAGTACCGACATTGATCATGCTTCCTGGCCCCGACCGAGTCCACAACCATGGAGGTGGTTGCCAGTGTTGCGGTGGTGGCACCACAAGTGGCGACACGCCAACCATGGCGGACTAGCTATTATAGGTGCATGGTATTATTTCAGTATTCTACAACGCTGTTGTCCCTGCCCCTTCCACCGTCATCACTTAGTGTAGATGTCACTCTTAGTGTTGTTCCATGGCTGCGTAGCATAGTGATGTAGTATATGTAGCTGTTGGGTTGCAATAATAATATCGCTATGCTCATGTACCTCAAAAGTGTGCCAATAATTGACTATTGCTCCCCAGCACTAATCTGTATAACGGCTCTATCATGCACTTATTAGCTAGGGACTAAGCGAATTAGACTAACGCTCTAATCGCCCGAATTATTGGTAAATATGGCTGAATAGGGTTTGGGGTTTTTCCTGATGGAGTCGAGCTGCCAGCATTGGACGTCGCATCCGACTTAGCTGTGCGCTTCGGGTCCGATGAAGACTCTCCTGACTTGCTGCCATCCGCGCCAGAAGACTTTCCCGAGCCCTGGCTTCTACGCTTTGGTCCGTCTGGTCCATCTGTCATGACTCGAAAGATGTTGCGTAGCGGTGTGTAGCTAAAAAAGCGTGAAAAGCCTATGTGCAGTGCGCGGAGGTGAGCGTGAGTAGTAAGTGAGACTGCTGGGGCGCATCTCACCTGTAGGCAGTGCGCGGAGGTGAGAAGGAGAGTGCGCGTCCATTCTCACCCACTGCCTACATATGCTCACGGCTCAGGAGGCTCGGAGAGCACAAGAGGAGGTGCTGGCTCCGAGTCGGAGAGCGCGCGGCGCATATCTCAGTCCGTCTCTGCACGCGCTGGGAGATTCGACTCCCGAAAACTCCCATCTTAGGTCGATGAAAAAGCGCATACAGTCGGTCCATCAGTAATTCCCCGATTGTCTGAACGTCTGATTGTCTGACGCCGGCGGGCGCCTAGGCACCCGAGACAAAGCGAAGACTTACCGGGAGCTGGCAAGCAGCCGCGGGCCCATGTATCGGAGCGAGAACGCTTGCGTTGACCCTCAGCAACATCCCTGGAAATCGCGAGCCCCGCATTCAACGAATGCGAGACGCGAGAGGCCGCACAACCCCGGACAGCAGCGCACGTGTTGTGGCCGTCGTTGCCAACGATGCCGGTGGCTGCGCATCCATTTCGGGGTCGGGGGGTGGTCGTGGATGATGGTTGAGTTGATTGTAGTCGTCGCGGGCCCTCCCGCTGCATGGTGAGTAGCATTTTGGAAAATGTCTGACGGGCGGTTTTTCATGTCTGAAGTCTGACGGTCTGACGCGTCTGAAAAGGTCTGAAAGCTGTCTGACGGCGTCTGAAACGTCTGCATCAGACATTTCAGACCCCATCAGACAATCAATGAATTACTGATGTCTTTTGTGTTCCCGGGTCAGTCCTCGCGCCTCCGAAGCCAGTCTAGCGACGTAGTAAGGCACTCACCACATCTTAAGCTCTCAAGGCTGTCGACAGTGCACACAGCAAGGCGAAAACAAGGCAGAGGTGAGATGACCATGACAACCGTGGTGGTGGACTGCGAGATGGCTAGCCGCGAAGATCCTGAGCGCTGAGCGCTGAGGGTATCAAGTAAACCGGCGGCGCCGTCGGGCTTTCACGCATCCTTGCCTCCTTCCTCTTGACCGCGTTTAGCACACTCCTCAGTCCCCTCTACAGGACCATGTACGTGACTCCTCCTAGGCTACCTCCCCGTTGCTCACGGTTCCAATCGCACATCTAGGACGAAGATGCAGGTCCCCCGGCGCCCTCCTCCTCGGGAGGTCTGCCCTCGTTGACTTATCTAGCATGTACCCCGACCCCAACGCTCCCCACGTCCGCCTCGGAGATCGTTACGACTATCCCACCGGAGCCGAGTAGCATCCTCCGTGCACCACGTTCTGCAGAGCCGAAACAGTCGACACCGACGGCACGACGACTTGTCTGCCGACGGAGACTCTGTCGATTGTCATAACCATTAGCAGTGAGTCTTCTCCACTTCCCATGAACGGCGCATACAGGGAGTCTTAGTGGATTTGTATGCGGACTATTGTGCCACGCGGACCTAACAGGCACGTCTGTTCGGATCGCTTACATCCTCTTCACAACTCGCGTCGTCTGATCAGCATTGTTGCCACCAAGACGCACCAGCGCACTGCTCTGTCGGAAACTCTGCTCATCGTCCGACGGAATATCCTTCAAGTTCAGCATCTTTTCCAACTCGCACGGTTAGCCATGAGGACGTCAATCACCCGGAATGGCTCCACGACGACAAGCATCTCATCCCGCGCGAACCATGGGCAGGCTGCAGAACGGGCAACCTTGGCTCACATAAGATTCTCCTGAAGTTGGGGAAGACGATTTGTGGGCTTTGTACCAAACATTGGATCCAACGCGGTCCGCACGGTGGGAAGCCCGTTAGGGCTTGTCATGCTTGTCCGATGTCGCGAAACGACTAGACTGTCTACAGCGACGTCGTCCAGACGAATAATATCCTCATACCACTACGGCGGAGGCGGCTCAAAATGTACGTTACGAGTCCTGCACGCGGTCCTTTAGTACAGAGTATCCATGTTCTCGACACTGTACAACGATGGGGGATTGCGTCAAGAATCTACGTCCACACGCGTGCAACGATCTATTGACATGATTAACAACTAGTCGGCATTCAATACCTATAACCCGCTCGCCCGTGTAAATGCGTACTCACAAACGAGCCTGAGAAAAAACGTTCTAATTCGGACAGTCTGTCCTGCGAGCGGCCACCGCATCCATTTCCCGCCACCCCGATCCGTCGTCTAGCGCAGCTGTGCCTAGAACCGTCTCGGACAGGGACGAGTCGTCGACGTGAACGGGGTGTGCGAATGACGCGATAAAGGATGGGAGCGAGTCGCTCGGCTGCGCGCCGAATTGGAGCACTGTCGACGCCGTATGGTCTCCGATTCGAGAACGGGTCCCTGAGTCTGGGGAGGACACGGCGCTGGCATCGAATTGGCGAAGGGAGAGCATGAAACGACAGACTAGGATCGAAGCTATGCTAAACGGCTGTCAGGAGACGAAGCGTGTACGACACTAGAAACGATGATGGCGTGGACTCACGGATCGTAGAAATACTCAAGGTAGTCAGCTATATATAACGCAGTTCTTGGGACCTGGGTGATGAATAATGGGACATTGTGACATAGGTGACTGAGGTCGAAGGGCGCACCGAAGCGGTTTGGAAAATGATGTCGAGCGTATACAAGCTCGCGAGGAATCTGCAGGCCATGCGTTGAGCTTTGGAAACACGTCGCACCAAAGATCATGCCCACAAGAAGTACACACTACCTGGAGAGTTGAACGATCGGTCAGCTAGGAACACCCGATCAAGAAGGCGGCTTACCGCTGTACACAATGAGAGAACTGAGCGACTGGCCGAGATCGATGCCACCTTTCCGAACGCGATACGACCGGTAGCTGTACCACCAGGTAACGACCACGACAAGGAGCTCCATCGCAAGCTGCGATGCCCGGGTAAGTAGAGTAGCTATGGATGGGCAGAAGTGAGCGCTACGAAACATCGTGGATGCGGGTCCTACGCACTACTGAAAGAAGTCCCCGTCTGCTCGTTAGCGGGACCTTCCAGCATTCCGGTTGCGGAACACACCTAATATCGACAGCTTGAGGTATCGAGCTCGAGGCGGTGCAATTGATTGGGCTGGGTAAATTCACAGGATATTCGTAAACCGATTGAACCTGTTCGAGGAAACAGTTTTCCAGTCACGGACAAGAGTCATGCCTGGAAGACCTACGATGAAGATCGCCGTGGGGGGCAGCAGGAAAAACATGATGGCAACCGTCAACCATATGCTCCTGTTTGACAGCGCATATGCACGCAGGGCAGAGAAAGCTGGGACCGAGGATCCTTCAGCACAATATCGGTATTCTAAACAGAGATTGGACGCACTATAAATCGCTGTCATTCCCAAAATTTCCACGACGACCTGGGTCCACAGGTTCGCCCTACAGCTAAGGCGAGGGTGAAAAGAGAGACACGGCGTGAGTATACATTGATATCCATTCAGTTGACAGCCGTCTGCACCTCTACAATCACGACCGTGAGTCCATCGGAAGGAAGGGTGGAAGTAGGATCACATACCAGATCTGACATTGGATAAATCGTTGCAACGACCAGGATATTATGCACCAGCATCCCGTAGCGGCTCAAGGCATAGACCAACGTAGAGATAGTGACTCTGGAGTGCCATTTCCATATATATCTGACTTCCTGGTCGAGGCATAGAAACCAGTCATAGAGGAGTATCGCTGGAGCTCAGGTCAGTTCTATAGAATGAGGGGTGTGTTGCGTAAGACCGTACCGAATGCAGAGCAAACGCAATAGGTGGTAGTGTATCTATTATTACAAAATTAATGATAGTGTTAGAACTCCTGCGAAAGGCATCAAAGTGCTGGCGATTTACATATCCGCCATCTCCTGCGCACTGACTCGAAGAGTGGTCATCGTATTGGTTTCAGATGTGGGCGAGGAGCACTAACAGTGACAAGACGATCAGAAGGGAATCTGTGGGCTCTCGCTGCCTTTACGTACTTATATGGCGCATTCCTTTGCTTGCTCCAATGTGGCGCAGCCCAGCGCTGTAAAGAACCTATGAACTCAATGTCATGCCGGAACGAACTCTATACGATTCTACTGCCATCGAAATTTTCGCACTCGCAGCGCACTGTTGCTGCGGTGTGCAGTCGGCACTGCCCTGCCCATGACCCCCGACCCCGCTGTTACCCCTCCTGGCGCGCAACCCTAGCGATAGCGTTTGTAGACGTTGTTCTCCCCAATGCTCGGATACTCGCGGGCTGGATCTGCGACCGTCCGGGTGAGGGGAACGAACCGTGGCCCTCGTCGGAGTACACCGCGCATTGAACCGTTGGGTCGACATGTGTCAATGGCAGCGATCCGGCCTCAGACTGCCCAGCTTGAAGAATTTTCGGTTCAACGGTGCGCCGCGGAGTCAACGTAGAGCGAGATACGCTTCCCATTAGTATCGTCGGTCGCTGCAGAATATTGTACGCATACGCACCTCAACGAACGTTCCAGCTCTTGGAACGGTGGACCGATCAAGAACTTCTGGCGGAGGCGTCTTGCTTCTATCAAGGCGGTACCAACCAGGGCACCTGCTGCCGGTCCTCGCACATAGCCAACCTAATACTACTAGGTTGATTATCCATGGTTTGGCGATGAAACATTGCAGCCTGGCAACTTAGCCGAGGGCTCTACCCGGTGAGCTCCAGCTGGAAATAGGGTGTCTCCAGACTTACCGAGCTTGTGGCCGTAACAAAGCCTCAAGGCGGCATGAAGACTAACTCGAGCCTCCAAGGAGCAGGGCAGGAGGGCCGCGCCGACACTGGCAGGCGCCACAGACGCCGAATCCATCTTCTGAGGCTACGATCATCAATTTCTGCTAATAGGTTCCGAGTCAAACCTTTAAAAAGGTTCGATTGGTATGTTGCGAACGTTTCAAGACCGTTCTACTCACAGCAAGGGAACGGGTGCTATGCACAGCTCTATTAATGTGACATCGGCTCACCAAAGTCAACAGCCGATGACATATCTGTTCACAAAATACAACTCTATGCATGCGTAAGCGACAACAGTCAGAGAGATGTATCATTGGACGGGGAAGTACCACGAATAGACTCACGAGGCAATACTCTAGGATATGGCAATACAGCAGCCTTCGCCTTGACGGCTCCTCCTAACCCTTATGCGACAGCGCTCCTTCACCGGTCTCGCGCGGACACCCGTATCTGCACCCTAGTATCTGGGGGCGAAAGGAATACTCATCGATAACGGCTTGCAGAGTGCGAGACAAGTTCACCCAGACAAGATGAACAGGCTCGTGACGTGAGCGGATGCACCATAGACGACGGAAACGTTCCTGCGAACGATGGAGGAAGTTCGTGGGGTCCGTTGACGATGACGACGTTTTTGACAGGCCCGTCGCCGACGAGAAAGCGGTGCTCGTCCCGCGCTGGCTGCGGGGACAGGGCGGGTTGTCTGCAATCTCTCGCTTGCCTCGCCCGGTCTCTGCGTTTCTCTGTCCATGTAGGTCTCTTGGAGGCTGACGGTAGGAATCCGAGGCTACGTGTGTGCGCGATGGGCCTACGAATCCTGGACGATGCACGAGTATGCGGCTTGAACGATGGACAGCGCAACGCGGGGGGTGGGGAGGCGATACGTAACCGGCGGGTCGGGACTGCGGCTGTGGAGTGAAAGTGAGAAAGCGAACGAAGGCGGGGTCGCAGCACTGAGATGATGTATGGGCCAGAAACTTACCACGAGCACTTTGACCAGTCCCGACGCCTCCAGGCATTCCCACCACACGCCCTAAGGTTCTGGCCATCCACCGTCGATGTTCTGGAGGTTTCGAACGTCGAAGACTAACCAGCCCTGGTGGGATATAGTCTACGTTCCTGGATGAGCTGGTGGGTGGGGTGGATGCGATGGCACCGGCGCCCGAGTGTCGTGACGTCCAGGCGTTCAAAGATCAGCACGCCGTACTTCAGGCAGCACACCATACGCCTGGTTTTGACATCGTCGTGGTCAGGCCAGAATCCGCGAGCGGCGTGGTGTGCGGTTCGACGCGTCTTGGGGTTGCCTGGCAGCTCAGATGACGGGAAGGGCGTGGTGTTTCTCATGCTCGAAGTGGTCGAGGACGACGCCGACGTGCTTGCGATGCGTGTAGGAATATAGTGTTCTAAAGGTCGTTGAGATCATGGTTGGGATGTGATACGAAGGTGTAAGTGGTGGTCGCAATGTAAGATGAATGTTAAGTAAGCCGGTGAGACCAGTGGGGCGCAAAACAGGCAATATAGACGCCCAACGAGGCGCCCACTGGTCGACGCGACGCAAAACACTGCCCAAACGCATCCTAATCCGCTGTGGAGCACTCACGGATCCCTCGCAAATCCTTTGTAAGGCAACGTCACAAAACCTGAAAAGGCTCGTCCTCCTTGTATTACTACCCCCCAGTTCCTATTCCGGCACCGTGAATCGAGTGTGTCCGAGCCATCTATCGTGCAAACCCGGCCAAGTGCTATGATTGGGGGTGATGGAAACGCACATGGCTTGTGGACGATTGTACTAGAGTCACGTCCATAAGCCTGTAGCGATCTGTCTTGTCAGACGGTTAGTTAATACCTATGGCCCGCCCACCCACTTCGATGCTGCGTACTCACGAGCTAGTTATGGCGTCCCAGTTCGGACGTTTTGTCCGAGGCCGGACTCGGGAAGGATCGGGTCTCCGGCAATGTCGCCACCATGTCCAATTCTTGCCACTCCAATCTGTCGTCACCGAGCATGTTTGGGTCTGAGTCCGTCTCGGACAGAGATGAGTCAACGTGAACGGGGTGCGCGAAGGACACGATGAATGGCGGGAGCGATTCACTCGGCTGCGCTCCGAACTGGAGAACCGTCGACTCCGTGCGCTTGCGGGCCCAGGAACCCGTCGCTGCGTCCGTCGCGGACGTGATGCTCGCGTTGAACTGCCGGATGGAGAGCATGAAGCGACAAACGAGGATCGAAGCTATGCTGCGAGTAAAGCCGCTTGTCAGAAACCAAACGA